>JAFFJZ010000125.1:0-123772 GCA_018340375.1 Gonatopus flavifemur | reverse complement strand
ATACACTGCATTGCTGCATTCAAATCAGAAGAAGCACCGTCAACATTAGAGAGACCGATTATATTAGATGCATCAGTTTCTGTTGATCCATTATCAGCATTTTGACCCCTGGATACTTCGATGGGTATGGCCCAAATACAATCAGGCACTTTGCAAAAATGTTACTTCGAAATTTTTATGGTCATGAGATCTGGTCTATATAATTTTCGCAATCGGTTGTATCCTATTATTATGGCTGATGCTTGCACTTTTATGGAAGATGAATCAAAATTGATCAGATGTCATCCTTGTGATGTGGTCCCTCATGAAAGAGCAACATATACTTGACCACAAGGAAATATTGAATTGCCAGCTTCAATGATCGCATACTCTAAATCCAATCCTTGACTTTTGTGGATAGTCATACCGTAACTCAGACATATTGGAAATTGTTTTCTTCTGACAAATGCTTCATCCATCACTTCAAATTCAACACTTGCGGGTTCTATCGTATGCTCGATTCCCGTATTCAAAACAATTCTCAACTTTCCAATTCCCTCATCAGCACCTCGTGAAACACACACAATTTTTCCAAATCTACCATTGACAAGTCTCAAAGTAACATCTATATTTCTCCTGATCATGATTTTTGTGCCTAATTTGACAGTCATCCTTCAAGACCTTCTCCTTCAAATAAGGTGCACAATTTGTGGTATCTTGAGCAATTAAATGAATTTCTCCCGAAGGAAGTCGGCTAAGTACTGCTGTGTTCAGAACATCACATTGTACACACGTAGGGAGCAAACAGACTGCATCTGGAACACTATTGAGTGAACAATCACGAAGTTCATTCAAACGGCTATCACAGCTGACGGTTTGAAAATTCATTTTTCTAGACTGTAAGACTCTAATATCCAAATCATTCACTACTCCTAAGCGAATTTTCGATAGCATATCTTTGTGAGGAGTGTCATTTTGTTGTCGCATATTGATTCTCAATTCATCATAGTTAAACAAACCACACCATAAATCATAAGAACCTAGAGCTTCCGTGTGTTTTCCAATACTATTATTAGATAATCGTATGAAAGCAGGATCTTCATGGACAGGTGGGAGCTGGAGTAAATCGCTGAACAAAAAAATATGTTTTTTCCCAAACCAACCATCGTCACAATCTGATGTATTGAATATTCCTGTCAATCGGAGATATACATGACGGGAGGTTACATTAGAAACCATTGAAACCTCATCAACAATCATTAAGGTAACATTTTGGAGTTTATGTCTTACAATCTTGAGAACTGCATCAGAAAGTTGTCTATACTGGGCAGTATGTTCATGCCCTACTGGCAACTGAGAAAGGCGATGCAAAGTGAGACCTTCAATATTGGAAGCCGCTATTCTAGTGGGAGCAATTACTGTAGTATCTTCACCAATAATTGGTTTAATCCAGCATCTGATGGTTTTGATGAGAAAGCTTTCTTCAGTGTCACCTTCTCCGCTCACATAGGCCTAACAGTCTCATTCTCAGGACTCAAGGCACAAGTAACCTTGTCAAATCTACGTTTTTGATCGCTATTCAACTTCGAAATCATTTGAGTTGAATCCCCAATCTCGACCTCGTTTCCTACATGTTTGAAATCGTTCATAGCACCAGCTGTTCCAATGGGCACACACTCCAAGATTTGATCATCAGGTTTATTGTCTCCCCGATTTGAGTTATCCAACAAAGTTCAATTCGTTCCTCAATATGGCCACGTGCTTTCTGAATAACAATTATGGTATTGCATTGCTTCTATCAGTTGTCATTGTAGGGTAGGGGGGTGCAACTCACCTAATCACCTTCAAATGTTTCGCAAAACGTTTTGTCACCACAGTAAACTTCACTTGAAGTCCGTGAACGGCGCTGTCTGTAGCTAAGTGAAAACCACGTGATGTTTTTTTTGTACACTACGTACGTGATACAAGTGTCAGTATCGTCATTATCACATTGGTTATGTGACATATTCAAGAATTGTATGTATATATCAACACCATTATTGATATGATTTGTCAAGCGATTTCAAATGCAAAATTAGGCGCCGAAAAATCATCGTATCACGTGACTTTTTCTGATAGTACAATCAGCGTCTCTTGCGGACAGTTTGGGAAATATCGAATGGTGACAAAACGTTACGTATAGTTTTTATCGAGTTGCACCCCCCTGTTGTAGGGATGAGAATGCTTGTACATATGTCTCACATTCGTTTTTTTATTCTAATATACCTCTCCCAGGTTCAAACGATAACAATAATGAGGAATAATCATTCTCAGGTTGTAGTTGAAAATTGTAGTGGTAATGATTAATGAGATATTCACGTTAACGTTTTTTCAAAAATAAAGATTCACCTATAATATGATATTCAGATTTTCTACCATTAGATGGTCTGATCTTCGTAATATCATACCATTTTGAGAATCATAAAGAGACATGGATTCTAGTTCTTCGGGTTTATTTGGACAATGGCCATTTGGAAATCAATTTAGTTGGAAATGAGAAAAAAAGATCTTTCTCTGGAATGCAAAGTGTGTCGGATGGACACAGCACTACAGTTTAGGAAGAGTTCAGAATGAATTCATCTGGCGTTACGAGGATTCAGAATGAATTCATCGAGAATGAGTTCCATTGATTGAATGAGTATAATTTTTAACTCGTAACATTGTTGCATTTCAGGAAAATATCTTTTTTTTCCTCTTTTCCAACTGAATTGATTTTTCAGTTGCTCGTTTTCCCTCCTGGGCCATTTCCTGATCAATCCCAAGCATACAACCCGGTCTCCCCCTTTGTCTTTGCTGGATTAGAAATTGTTTATCCCCTCCAAGACGTATCATGGCTAATGCGTCAGCGTCGGGAATATCAAAAAGAACATCCAATCTATCGATAAAATTAGCAACTTGCTGTTTTTGGATTTTCGGTACTCTATGTGATGATTTTTGTGAACTTCGCCAAACCTGATATAAACTTTTCAATTTCGCCTATAATGATGATCTGCTCGCATAGGAATTCTCGCTTTTCCTCAGGATATAGGAGTTTCCTTGTTCACCAACTTCGCACTTTCTTGCAGTTCAAGCTTCACATGACGTCAATTATAAAACGAAACACTGAGGTCTTGTTGGTTGGATGGTAATTCACTGTCAAAAATTTTATTCGATATATGTCCTACAAGATAGACTGGATCATGCATACGGAGGCGTACTCTTGATGTTGATGATAGTGGTAGAGTCATTTCAAAAATGAATTCATGTACTCGATAATTTCATCACACAGGAAGATAAAAAAATAAATGACATTTGACACTTGAGTAATCGGAATCGCGAAATAATACATCCCAACAAAATGAATAACAGTGCACAAATAACAAATGACTATACATTGTCATAGATGTCAATTGTTTCGTTCAATTTCATGTGGAACATATGGATTCTACAATCTCTCTCCTGAACATATTGCTATGACATATAAATTCAATTCGGATGGTCGAAGAATATAATGAAATTCTCACGCAAGATGAAGATCAGAAACAATTTCTACTACAAGTTGTGGATGAATATGAAAAAATGTATCCCATTTGTAAAACACAAAATTTAATACACTAATGAGATGGGTTGATAACCAATTTCCAGAATGTGAGTTATTCTTACTGAAAAATTATATAATCGAATGGTATATATAAGATATGATCATGAGTATCATCAAGTTGAGTGATTTTTGATGAACGTTTTATAAACTTTGGAAGAGTTCTCGTTTTATTTGATGAACTTTGAGATATATTGAATCGTCTCGATCATATTGTCGTATATGATATATTAGATGTGCAAGTTGAAACTCGGTTTGAGTTGGTTGCATGAAACAAAATATTCAAACGCATCCAATTCGTCCGTCATTCTTGATATATGTAGCGTGGACACTGCAGTTGTCATATCAGTCATTTTCAAGTAGTTATTTTCTGTGTATCAATTTTGTGAGCAGGATTTCGATAAGCAAAATTTACGGCATTGTATTCTATTCTGTTTGTAAATGAATAAAAATGCTGCTCAAGCTATGGAATTGATCAATGCGACATCAGATCAACATTCTGTGAGCCATTCAACGGTGAGAAAGTGGTTCACAAGATTTCGTAATGAAAATTTCAGTCTTGAGGACGATTCACGTCTAGGTGCAATCAAAAAATTCGAGGATGAAGAACTTCAAGTCCTACTGAATAAAAATCCATGTCAAACTCAAGAAGAGCTTGCAGAACAGTTCGGAGTTACTCATCAAGCAATTTCACTTCGATTGCATGCATTGAGAAGAATACAGAACGAAGGAAAATGGGTTTCTCATAAACTGACGGGAGAAAATAAAAGACGAAAAGTTGCCATTTGCATGAATTCGCTTTTTCGGTCCAAGAAGAAAAATTTTCTGCATAAAATCATTACGACTGATGAAGAATGGGTTTTGTACGACAATTCTGAACGGAGGAAAGCATAGGTTGATCCGGGCCAGCCATCTACATCAGTCGAAAAACCGAATATTCATGTAAAGGAAGTTTCACCCTGTGTCTGGTGGGATTGGAGATGAATCATTTACCACAAGCCTGTCGAACCTGGCCAAACTATTACAGCTCAGCGTTACTGGGTGCAGCTGATCACAGTGAGTGATGCTCCGGAGGGAAAAAGACCATTCACGGGGCAAGGAAGGTGAAAAGTGATGCTGCTGCATGATGATGCACGTCCACATACAGCAAAACCAACCCACCCAGCCAGCAAAGCGCTTCCAAATTCACGTTCACGCTACTAGCAGTGCTAGTGGTAGCGTCGTAGTAGCTTTTCCATTACCGTGAGACTGCATGCTACCAAAACATATATATGATTCAATTTTTAACGTAGCACTACCTCAGCGCTACCAGTATTATCAGGAAGCGCTACCAAGTAGTGCTCCTAGTAAAAATACTACCAAGTCGCTCCTATTTCCATACATAAATGAAGCCATATATGTACAGAAGATGTTTAACTGTATAAGTGAATGGTAGCACCACTGCCAGAAGCGCTGCCTTGATTTTGTTGGCTGGGCAGGACTCATTTTCAATTCAGGCTGGGACGTTGTACCTCATGCGGCATATTGACCAGACTTAGCTCCTTCTGATCATCACTTATTCAGATCAATGTCGTCATATTCGAAGGAGCAGCACTTCATGAATATTGAAGATGTCTGGAAATGGTTGGATAACTATTTTGTTCAAAAACCACCAAGTTTTTATCTTGAAGGCATCCATCTACCACCCGATGGATGATAAAAAACTGTAGATATCAATGGCGAATATTTTAACTGTTAATCCTTGGGAGAACAATTTTTCTAATAAAATTGAATCGGACAGAGAAAAGCTAAGTTTCAACTTGCACACCTAATGAAATCCACATTTCCACATTGTACACTTTTTTGCTATATAATCACGCTTCTCTCCAAACTCATGAGTTGCGATGATAGGAGCGCTGAGTGGAAATTGAAGGAAATTCCGCGTTCTTTCGATTGAACCATCAAGCATTCCGATACATCAGACCGTTTCCGGGATGCAGCGAGAAATTGAAAGAAAAAACAGAAACTTCCGGAACTTTGAGCTCCTTGCGGCACGGGTCAACATAGTTCAATCGAACTGAGGTCTCACGCACTCCATTTTGATGGGAAATGGAATGTTTTGAGGGGGTGAGACCGAAGGAATTCGAAAATTTTCAAAATGAGGGCCACCCTAATGAACAGGGCTGAGAAAGCATTTCAAATGCTTTTCAGTCAAATTTTGGTATTACCAAAAATTTCGCTCTATATGTCCCCTATCTGCACATTGGCTATCCCAGGCATTCTGAATAGATAGAAACTTCTCAAAGAATTCTTGAACGCTACTCGTTATGACAGTGGAAATGAGTTCAATAGGAATTCAAAGTATTTATAATGAATTCATGTTTACTGTCATAACGGGAGCTCTTTGAACGGACTCTTGTGCTGTATGAGATGTTTTACGTTCATTTCTTCCGGAAGAAAACCACAAAAACGAATAGCAAATGTGCAGAAAAGGTGACTATACATCAGTTTGTTGACAATACCAAATTTTCGCGACAAAGCATTTTACATGCTTCCACAGCCCTGCTCATAAATAAGTGGAAACGGAGCGGTTCATATGCCACAAAAGTGCAGGATGAACATTCTCAGTTCCATGAAACTCTTGAGGATTCGATCTTTGATAATACATTGCAAATTGATATGCTCAGTAATAGACTCCATTGAATCGAAACTCCACAACATAACACACAATAATCAGTAATGAATTTTGAAAAAAAAACTCTCCCCGATTTCTCCCAGAATCCAAAGGATTTACCAAAAGTTTAAAAAAGAATTCGATTCGCGATTTGTAAGTTCCCTCAGAATTCTCGGAGGAATTTCAAAGAATTGTAAAAAAATTCGTGAATATCTAACGTGGATGCTTTCGATCGCAGGCATTCATAGCCTCTGGGGCTTGAAAAATGAATTTCCATCGGCTCATTCACGGCCCCTGGGGCCGAACGTTTTCGCAATCGGAAGGATCCTGAATCGAATTCCTCCCGAAAATCTTCAAGGATCCTCTGATTTCTCAAAGAATCTACGAAGGGTACTTTTTTCAGAACTCGTTACTTCCCTGATGAAAATCAAAATTCCGGAAAGCGGGAATCGCAACGAATAAAACGTGAAAATGTTTCAATTCCCTCTCAAATGTACTTGTGTGAGTATTCAGTTACGTTTCCGAGTTGCTCTATATGCTTGATTCCGAGATCGAGCTTAGCCTTCATACGGCACGGACATGTTCACCCCGCGCGCTGTCTTTAGCTTATAATCTTCAGATAGCCGCCTCTATCCACTGTGAAAATTCTCGTTGTTGAGCTCTCTGAACAGCATCATTGTGACTATGTCTGATACAAAACACTTAGAAGCTTTAACCAATGAATTGTGGAAGGATATTCTAGGAACGAAAAGTGCAGTCACCGGATTAACTGAAAGTAATAAATCGTTCAGAAGTGAATGGGGTTTACACAGAAGTGGAGTTATCAATTTGAAGGGAGAAGTTGAATCCCTGAAGTTATCGAACAACCAATCAGAATCACGTAAAAGATCTCACTGTATTTCCGTCACATGTACTTTTTGAGAGAGATTTCTAGTTTTTGATATCAATTTGGAAACATCAGTACGCTCTTTCAACGACTCTTAGACAGCCAAATTCGAAGAATGAGATGCACAACGCATTCCTAAAAGAGACATTGTATACATAAGACGTTATAATTGAAACTTCAATTGGATTCAATTCGCTAACGGGAAGTGCGATTTATTCAAACTTGTGTATATTACAGTTTCCCAAATATAGATTCTATTGTTATATATATCGTGAATGAAGCTGACATTTCATGGGGCGTCGAGCGGCAGCGTCAACATTGGAAGAAAAAAGAGAACCGATCGGACCTCCCTTTTCTTCCAATGTTGACGCTGCCGCTCGACGCCCCATGAAATGTCAGATTTAGATAGCTAAAATTCAACAATCAACTCCCTACATGTCTGCATCAACAATTATATCAAATATTTACCAGTGTAATTTGCGAGTACAGTAGAATTGAAGATATCTGTTCTTAAATATCCCCCCTCCTGACGTATGTATATATCTCTTTGAAAATGATCAGAAGTTAACTGAATTTGTTCTGTGAGATCATTCAAAAACATTCTCATACCTTGGCAGAAATGAAATATCAACAGTGCTGCAGAAATTGAATCCAAAGTTTATATCGAGACAGATTTAACGCTTTTGGGATCTCAAAATTCACACTCCTTTGCTCGAATGTACATTATATTTTTACCAAGGTAAAATTGAAATATCACTTTATACTATTATTTTGCTGGAATCAAACAAATTCAATATTTAGTATACAATGATATTTTGATTTCATGGATTTTTGAATAATCTTATAAAAAAGATTTGACCAATGTCCTGCCGTTGGTGATCCCTCACGATTCACATTATATCAAGGTGAAAATATCGGTTTGAAATTTTTAGAAAGTTTATGGAATTACAAGAACGAAATCTCACTATGTGAGGTTTCAGATTGAATTATTTCTTTTCCGAATAATATTTTTAATGTAATACCATCGACCCCTGATGATGCAACCCAAACTTATTGTTTAGAAATAAACTTGACTACGTGATGAGAAGACGGATTTGAGGCAATGCTGGTATCACGTTGATGATTTTATTTTATAAGCATTACAATATATTATAAATGTTTATATTCATCGTGGCTATTGTAATAGTTTCAAGTGAATGAAATTAATGTTTCCGTTATTCTTTCAATCCGATAATATTTTCATTCTTTGTCAGTAATAATGATTGAAATATCATTTCACCTGTTGTTGAAAATTCATTATTTGAAGCGAAATCATTGTTGATTTCATCTTGCATTATTTGTAATGTTTCTTCAACACTATCCATCTCTCTATTATTTCCAATCGAATTGTGTTCAGAATTCTCATAATCTTCAATTTCTCCATCTTGCATGCTCGAATCTTCGTCTTTTTCGTATTCTTGTGTTTCTCCTGTAGTACTGTCCTTATTTCCAAAAACTTGTTCTTCTCTCAGTGGAACTATCATTCTTATCATGTTTGCACCATTATCGGTGACTGAATAGATTTGATCAGGACAAATTCTGAACTTTCCACAAACTTTGAAAACAATATCCCTTAAATTTTCCCCTGCACAAATATTTTTTTCATTTTGAATGAAAACACGGCAATTATAATGTTTGATAACAACACATTGATCCATAGATTGGAGTAATAAACACAAAATCAATCCGATCATAATAGACAAACCTGTATAACGTTGTTCAATTCATTCTAGCTTCAGAGTTCTCAAAATGAGATGCTCATCTTTTAAATATTGCACGTTGATGCCTAAAAAACTACGGTTCAATCTCGTTGCAGCATCTATTTTCAAACATATCATTTCGTGTTCAAGATCTTCGGCGATTTCTCGTCTTATGCGATCTGCTCCTAGAGTAACTAAATTTCGTATCGATTCCGAATCAATCGTGAGAGGGCTCTTCAAATTTTGTGAGATAGGATTTATAATTTTTCGGAAGCCTAGGTCATTGAAGACACTGAATGGACGTCCATCAACTGTTAAGAGATCTACACAAGCATCTAAGAGTTGCTCTTTTGACATTCGTATTGAAATAACATTTGGATTAAAATTATCAATTCTTTGCTGTTCAATGTAACCGGAGCTAGATCGTCATCTTCTCTTTTTGCTTCTTCTATTCCAATTTCTGGATGCAATTTTATATTATTTTTCAAATTCGTCGCATGTTTGCCCTATGAAAACACATTCCTTTAATACTTGACATGTCAATGAAAATGAGTAGTTTTGTTGCAGTTATCAGCAATGCAATCTTTCCCTACATCAATCGAAAACGAATACTCACACACTAAGGAAAGAGTTAAATTGTATTTACTGAATTTTTTTCAATACGGTGGATTAAATTTTTTCCTCATATAACCAAATTTGATTTTGATTGAGGACACTCGAGCGTTGCGTCTTTTACTTTTCCCCAACTCCATATATTGAAAAGAGAAAACGCGATATGTTGGGAAAAGAAGGAAGATATCAGCGTTCGAGTATTCATAACCTATATTCATTCCCTGTGAATGAATGAGAATCAAATTCATATCAATTGAGAGAATACTAGTGTTACCGACCGAGCACAGTTGGTCAGGGAAAGACACAGCTATACGATAGAGAGAGAGAGATTTTGACCAACTCTAGTATCCCGTTAATTGAATATTCTTTATTAATATAAACCAAATTTCAGCTCAACGAAATAATATTTAATGAAATTGAATAAATATTTAATTCACCATCATCATCATCATCATCATCATCATCATCATCATGAAGCAATCAGTCTTACGACTGGTTTGATGGAACCCTCCACCCCTGTCTATCATCCGCCAAACGTATAATTTCTACATATCTACTACATCCCTTGTCTTGTACGATTTGCTTCATATAACTTGATCCACGTCTACCTTTACCAGTTTTACCATTCATTTTCCCTTCCAATATTGTTTTCAATGAACTCTCATGCCGTAATGTATGTCCTATAAGATTGCTTCTCCTTTTCACAATGTGTTTCGGAAGATTTCTTCCCTCATTTATCTGCTCGAGTACTTCTTCATTTTTGACTTTGTCTATCCATTTCATTCTGAGCATCCTCCTATAACACCACATTTCAAGAGCTTCAAGTCTTCGTTGATCAGTTTTCCCCATTGTCCAAGTTTCGCAACCATATAATGCTGTGCTCCAAACATAACTTTTCAAGAATTTCTTCCTTACTTCCAAGCTTATATTTTTTGAGCATAATAACTGTCTCTTTTGATAAAAAGCCTGTTTCCCTTGTGCTATTCTTGCTCTTATATCTCTTTCGCTTTTGCCGTTCTCTGTAATTATGTTTCCTAGATATTTGAATTCTTTCACCTGTTCAATTGTCTCGGTATCTATTTTGATTTTCGTTCTTCTAGCTGTTTTCGCTGCTGTACACATCATGAATTTTGTTTTGTCTTTATTTATATTCATACAGCAGTTTTCCAATAATATTGTTCTTATAGTGTTGAGAATATTTCCTAACTGAGTACTACTCGTGGCAAGTATAGCTATGTCATCCGCGAATCTCAACATACTCATATTTTCTCCCTGAATCTGTAATTTCGATTGAATTTTCTCCTTCACTTCGTTCTTTGCTTCTTCTATATATAAATTGAAAATCAGTGGCGATAATGAGCATCCTTGTCTCACCCCTCTTCTTATTTGTGCTCCCCCTTCCTGACCCTCTATGTCTATCATTGCACTTTGATTCTTGTATAATTCGTTTATTATTCTCCTATCTTTATAATTTATTCCTATCTTCTTCAGGATCGCGAACATCTTCTCCCAGTCCACATTATCAAAAGTCTCTTGTATATCTACAAAACCTATGTACACAGATTTCTTCAGCGCTATCGTTTTCTCTATTACTGCTCCGAGTGCTAAAATTGCTTCTCGCGTTCCCCTATTTTTTCTAAAACCAAACTGATCTTCTGCCAATCTACTCTCTATTTCATTTTCCATTCTCCTGTATATAATTTCGGTCAGTATTTCCGAA
Source organism: Gonatopus flavifemur (assembly GCA_018340375.1). Classification (NCBI taxonomy): domain Eukaryota; kingdom Metazoa; phylum Arthropoda; class Insecta; order Hymenoptera; family Dryinidae; genus Gonatopus; species Gonatopus flavifemur. The sequence continues at coordinate 112,567 of JAFFJZ010000125.1, read as the reverse complement.
GCATGTGAAGTTGTACTGATCGTTCTGTAGTTCTCGCATTTGTCTGCCCCTTGTTTCTCCGGGATAGCGACAATTTTATTCTTTTTGAAATCTTCCGGTACTTCCACTTTTTCGTACATATCTCTAATCAACTCAAACAGTGCGGCACGAGTTCCTTCACTGGAGGCTTTTATGAGGTCTGCACTTATGCACCTATGCCTGGCGCTTTATTATTTTTCAATTCTTTCAAAGCCTTGTCGAATTCTGATCTCAATATCGAATCTCCCAATTCTCCCTCATCTACATCCTCCTCCTTCTCTGAAAGTGCTATATCATCGTTTCCTCTATACAAGTCTCCCAAATGATTGATCCACTGTTCTATTTTCTCTTCCGTTTTTATCAATTGACGTCCTAGAGAGTTTCTAATCTTATTGCTTCTAGATTTCATTTGTCCGAAAAATCTTTTAATAATCCTATATGCTTCATCTATTTTTCCTAAATGCAATCTTATTTCTATCTCCTGACATTCCTCTTCTAACCACTGTTCTCTTGCTCCCCTTGATCCTCTTATTATTTTATTTCTCAATGATTTGTATCGTTGCTGGCCTTCTTGTCTATTATTATTCTTGTATTTTCTCCTCTCATTCATCAATTCTCAAATTTCTCTCGTTATCCATGGGTTTTTAGGTTCTACCCCATTATTCTTCAAAATCTCATCCGCACATTCTCCTATATTCCCCTTCATCTTCGTCCAATCCCTCTCTATTCCCAAGTCGTTCCCTAATCTCCCAATCCTTCATCCAACATTTTCTCGAATGCCTCATGTGTTCGTTTTTGCTTGAGGTTCTTCAAATTCCATCTTTTCTGCATTTTCCTTCTCTTCTTCACATATTTGAATTTCAGAGAACATTTCATCATCAACATATTATGATCACTATCCATATCTTTACTGGGATAAGTTTTACAGTTTTTCACTGGGTCTCTAAATCTCCGTTCCACTAATGTGTAATGAATTTGGTACCTTGCTGTATGTCCTGGCATTTTCCGAATGTAGATTCTTCTTGGATGATTTTCGAATAGAGTGTTTGTGATAATCATTTCATGATTTCCACAATATTCGACTAAACGTTGTCCTCTATCGTTCCTCCTCCCCAACGCAAAATCTCCCATCATGTTGCCCACTTTTCCTTGTCCTACTACCGCATTCCAATCACCCGTCACTATCAAATTCTCTTCTCCCTTCATATATTCTATCACTTTTTCTATTTCTTCGTACGTTTCTTCAATGTCCTCCTTCGAATATGCAGATGTGGGCATGTATACTTGGACTATGACTGTGTCTACCGGTTTTGTTCTGATTCTAACCATCATCACACGTTTATTATGTTGCAAATAATTTTCTATTCTATTTCCTACTCTTTTATGCATTACAATTCCTACACCTGCTCGAACGTTCTTTCATCCTGTATGAATTATTCTATAATCCTCACTCCAGGAATCGCCTTCTTGTGGCCATCTCATCTCGTTAATCCCCATTACGTCTATATTCAACCTATTCATTTCCAATTTCAAATTTTCTAATTGTCCCGCCTGCCTCAGTGATCTAACATTCCACGCTCCGACTCGAAGAATGTTGTTTCTTTTCCCCATCCTATTCTTCGGTTTTCGTTCTCCGCTGATGAAGCTCCCTCGAGCAGCCTCCACCCGGAGATTCCGCTAGGATTCTCTTCATTATTACCGATTTCTTCACTCGGGATCAGCATCTGCATCAAATTGATTCATACATTAGGTTTGAATCAGATTCTCTGAGTGTTTCTTCCGGAATCAAGGTTTTTGACCTCGTTGACACCAGGTTGATAATTCAATCAAATATTGTCTTATCGACTTGATTTGAATTGGATTCTTTTCAGGAAACGCATGGCTATTGCGGCATTGTGGATTTTTTTGGAATCACTTCTTTTTTTTCACAATTTACTGCAAAATGCTAGTGAGAAATTTATTCTTTTTCTCAGTGACTGCCAATTTTTTTCCAATAAGAATTTCCAAATCTCTTACGATGCTACGATAGTTATCCCAACATAATTCAATAATCTTCTTGAATTGTTCATCTCAGATCTCTTGTGTTGGAGTGATGCTGTCAACCGCAAGGGGTCAGTTTTTTGATATGTCATCTTGGGACCATTCTTGTCCTCAATGAAGACCACATATATGAAGCAAAAATATCTTTCCATACTCTATAACTCATTCAATAAACAGACAAAATTTCAAGTCAATCGGTGCAGCCGTTTCTTCGAAAAAACATTCCGGATGAATACTTTGGTTTTCAGCTTTTCACCCTGTTATAACCCCTTGAGTTCCACATTAGACCGGAGCGAAAAACAAAAAAGTTTTCAAATGGAATCGTAATAGGGCGGAAAAGTTGCTACTCGCTAACACAAACACGAGGAAAAAAAAATTTTTGAAATCGGACAATATCTTCCGTTCGCGCATCGCGTTCAAAATTTTTCAGAATTTGAACAAATTTGAACAGATATACGAAAAACTGTAGGAGGTGTGAATCCTGTCCGGTCAAGCTCATTTTTTATACATAACATTGTTTTGAAGTGTAGAATAGGGGAAGAATGCCGCATACCTCTCTTCTACCCCCCCCCCCCCCCAAGCCCCTCGGAGGGGTGAAGATGAACAAGTTTCGTTAAAAGCAGTTCGTATTGCAGAAGATGCAAATACTCAACTATTGACTTGATTTTTCGTACATAAGGCAACTTTAAGGCTGAAAGTAAAGAAAATATTCCCCTTCCTTCGTTATTTCCCCTGAGGGGCCGAAGATGTGCAGCTCTTGGCCCGTCCTTCCTTGAACGACTCAGAACTTACCACGGGAAGGTGGCTGCACTGCAAGTTCCACCTACACCCTGCCCAACCAACCAACCAAACGTGGGCGTGGAGAATTATGCACATTCAGGGACTGCGAATTCCGATTTGGTCTCAAATTTTGACATGGTAGCACGAGAGGCGAGTGTAGTTCTTATGAAACCATTACGTCTCTCATGATCATAAACTGCTGAAGAGGCCTGTGTTACTAGCTTAACAATGCGCTCTACGGCTCGAGTATGACAGGGTATATCTGCTGGATTCAGAGAAAGAGTTGGTTTTTTTCCTTGAGAAATCAAGTCTGCAATATCAGCTGATGAAAGGGTTGCCAAAAGAGGTGGACATGTGATTTTGGTTGCAGACCAATTTATGATATCAAAATAATCATGAGCATCAAAATTTATGGCCGAAACTGAGAAATTTCTGATAGATTTACCCTTTGTGGTAGTTTCTTTGGATTTCAATACTCGCCGAAGGCCCAGCTCCCGAACATCCTGCCTATCATTCATAACCATCGGAAGAAGAAGGTTTTCGGGATGGGCGAAGAAGGCATTCCTTTGAATAACTTTCTTCGCCACTCCTTGGACTTCTGCAGGTAAGCCTCTACATCTCTTGATGCATTCAAAAATATGCTTAGGTCCTTCAACTATTGAAGATCTTGTCTTAATTTCAAACCACATGGGTACGTATACAGTCATGATGTATGTAACGATGTTGATGAGATTTTCAGGTGGGTTTTCAAATGAAATATATAGTCTCAAAAACCTGTTCGCTGTCGTCAACCACCGAGCATGAGATATTGGTCCCGGATCTCGATTCGCTAGGTCCGAGGAACACGACCCAGCAGCAATGGAAACGGCAATGTCATGTAGGTATCTCTGGTCTTTACTCAGAATTTGTGGGTCAATTTGTGGAATGACACATTCAATTTTATTAGATGCAATTACGGGCAAAGACTCGCAACCAACCAGCCGTTCGCCGAAAGGGCCACTCAAAGACTTCGGTCCTGCGGTTGTACCATCAAATGTTTCTACAAGATGCCTCAAAGGTAACTCATTGGAATGTAAAAGACAGATCACTCACTGTATTGGCCTCTTCAAACGCATTTCAATGTACTTAATTGCTCCCCGTTCCCAGCCACTGTTTGTTCCTGTCCCATCAGTCCCATCTACTTCAATTTTAGAAGTATCTATTTCATTTTCTTCGAAATAGTCTATGTTGCAGAAAGCAGTGTCTTTTCCACTTTTGGAAGTAGGTACTAGATGGCAAAGATATTTTGAACCCGGTTCCTCAATTACTGTAATATGATCCTCTTTTTTCACAGATTGGTATCGTTTCACTCCTTTTTCAACCAACACTGAAGTGTTATCTGCCCTACCATCAAAGTATACACACATTGGGCCGTTCATTTGATGTTCCCGTCGCTCTGAATTAGTACGCTTTACTCTGCACTTTTCTTTTTCTCTTCTAATTTTGCTCCTATCAACGATCAGAGACGTATCACTATCAGTAATAAGACCTAGGTCTTTCAGCACGCTAGATGTGATAGCAGCTGTTGCTCTGTCAGACAGGCCAAAACGAGTACTTGTCAAAGCAGTTGTTGGAAGCGACAGGCGCATCTGTGAGGACTTTGAGCTTCTTGAAAGGGCAGACGAAAAACGTGTGGGCTGAAAGTCCGAATCATCATCGACATCAAAATTTGTCTCTTCTGTTTCCGGATCGGTACTGCCAACGGAGGGACCAGGCAAGTCTTGTATTTGCACGCTAAGCAGATTAAGCTGACGAGCTTTTCTTTGTAACTTTGATGTAAGTTCCTGTGTTTCCTTCTTATCTACCGTCAATCCAATTTTACCTATTCTGAGGTGTCTTTGTGCGTAGAGAAACTTCAGTTCCAATGTAGGTATTTTCCTATCCTTAGGGCAATTGCAGCTGACAACTACAGGATTTGGACAAATACATTTCTCAAAGGTTTTTCTGCAATTGCATTGTAGTGTCATCTTGCACTTGCAAGATGATATGTCAAATAATGTGTTATAAGATTTATGAATGAAGCCATTGTACTTATTCTTCTTTCCAGCCCTGGTTTTGTCCCTTTGATATGATTTACGGAGTGCATAATAGCAATCATGCAGTTGCTTGATCTCTTGAACGACTCTTGTGTGACACACGACAGGAATCGGAGCTTTGGAATATATTGACTCAATCTGTTGAGCTACAATGTTTGCCACGTCTGAGAAGCTCAAGTTCCTTCCAGGTTTACAGTCACTAGACTTCACTGCCATGTCATACTTGACTTCATTCCAACATTTTACGATATCGGCATTGGTGGGAAGAACCGCCGGTGGTAGTGGTTTTGGTGCACCAAAAAATGGGCAGGGTGCATGAGCATGAGCACTACGAGTGAGTGCCATAATCAAGATCAAGAGAGGTGATTGGTCACACCTGATATTGTAAGATTCGTATTATTGTTTAAGAATTCTTGAAATTTCAATAAATTCTCGAAATTATATTCGTCACTTAAAGACAATCCAATATTGTTAGATTGGTTCGTTCTGATATGAATATTTCCACGTCAACCTGATGCACTAAACATCCTAGATATAATTAGATTCAATTAACATTAGCGGAGAATGTTCTGCGACAAGCCAATGGATTATATGATCATACGATTTGATAACATACATGAAATGATCATTGGTGATCGATGTGATCGTGATCTAATGCAGGCTATGAAATTTTGAACAACGCTGATAAAAAAAGTTTTCAGTCCGAGAAGCGCTCCTTTGCTATGCAACAAGCCAGATAATCATATACTTCCAGTGAACAGTAGAGTGCTTCCTCGCTCATACGCTCCGTTTCTTGGAATCCCAGAGTCCAGAAGAAGGGAGTGGGGAACGAAGCCGAGACGCCGACCGAACGGATGGCAATCAAAACAAAACGTAACGCGTCCTACAATGAAATTTTGCCAAATATCTGCAATTCCTATTTTAGCTCGTGTAGTTGGGACAGAGCCCCCCTCCCCCTTGGGGGGAACATGCAGAGAGGAGGTAGAGAATAATTTTTTCCACTTCGCGCCTCAAAACATCTAATGTACGAAAAATCAGGTCGATGGGTTACCATTTGCACCTCCTGTAATACAAGCTATTTTTAACGGAAATTGTCCATCATCACCCCTTCGAAGGGGTTGGAAAGAGGTAGAGGAGGGTTGTGTGGCATTTTTCCCTCATTCCATGCCTTGAAGCCATGTTAAATACAAAAAAATGGGCTCAATTGGACAGCATATACCCCTCCTGCAATTTTGTGCATATTTGTTAAATTTTTGTTCGAATTCGAAAATTTTGAACGCGATGCGCGAACGGAAGATATTGTCCGATTTCAAAAATTCTTTTTTCCCTGTGTTTGTGTTAACGAGTAGCAACTTTTCCGCACTATTACGATTCCATTTGAAAATTTTTTTGTTTTTCGCTCCGGTCTATTCCACATATGTAACGCATATGTGAGTGAAGTGAGAAATGTCAACTGCTTCTGTATAGTTGTATGTTTTGAAGGGATCCGACTCATAAAAAATGATTCGTGTTGTCAAAAAATCCATTCCACATGAATGGAATCACTTTCCAACACACGACTATACAGGAAGAGTTTGGCATTTCTCACCTTACCCGACTTCCCACTTCACCCAACACTTCTCTACACTGGGAGAAAAAATGGCTCTTCTCAAGCACTTATTGTCTTGGATCAAGAACATATTGTATTGGCCTCGTCCAATTACATATATTTTTCGCTGAATACAGTATCAGTTTTGTAGAAGTAATTCATGTAAAGAACGTATCACTTTGGTTTGTAAGAATTTTCATTTGATCTGATAAATTGTAATATATCTCACATTTTATTTTCATTCCAATAAGGACAGAAGGAATTCCTATGGAAGTACAAAATTCGGCCAAAAATATCGGAGATGCATTCATTGAAATATATATTAGTTGTCACAAGAGGACATTCGCTTGATATACTGTAATCCCCCATTTGGAGTGGAAGTTTTTGGTTCATAGAAAACCTCTCTCCCGTTATGAGAATGGAATACAGCTTGATTTGATCCATCATTTTTTCCTGATCAGCAGATATATATTCAGAAGAAAATATTGTTTGTTTTGTTTGGAGAGATGCCTTGCATCATTTGCAGTATTCTAATTATTCGAGAAAGAAGTAGGTTGGTCCGTTATGAATAAGCGATTTCTTATCGTAAACTTAAGGATTCCACATTATTTCATAAAAATCACATTCTGACTTTTCAAACAACTCGTTATCCATTCAATCTGATTTTGTATCAACTCCTTCTGAGAAACGCTTGACTTGATCGAATCAAAGAATAACATCATGAACAGGACAAAAGTTTGAAACAGAAATGTATTTATATAGAAATTTCGCAGGCGTTCCACTTGAAAAACCATAAGCCATTCATTCCAATGTCTAATGTATTGATTGCAAAATTCAATGACTGCACACTAGTGGAACACGATCTACATCAGATCCATGAATGATCATCTCAAAAAAAATATTACGTCTCTCAAAATCATCATCAGATACGCACATACCAGCAATATTATACTGAAAATATAATTTTTTACATAGAAGCTTCTGATTCCTCAGTATGATTTCCTGTTGATTAGTGGGAAGAGTATGTATTTTTTGAACGAAATGTAACTGATTTGAAATGTGATTGTATCATGTTAGGAGAAACTAATTTTATCGACATGTCAAGGATCATTTATTTGAGGGAATACATCAATCGTTATATGCTAGGATGATGTTTCTTTTCCGGAATCGCCATTGCATTGAGTTGAAAAAATTAAAAGTTTGATCATTCGATATAATAAAAGATGTATCCAAACAGAATGCAAGTGCGTCTCAATCAAAATAGTAATAATTTTTCAGAGATAGATGGTCGATTCTGAGAACTCGAGAATGATTATGATGAGAGCATAATATTTTGTGTTGATTCATTTTCATTTGAGCGGAATGAATAAGTTATTCATTGTCCATAAAATAAGCCTGAAATGAACGTCCACTCAATAGAAAAAGACGACTGAAGATACACGGGAAAATTATGAAACGAGCTAATCATGTCTCGCAGATGGACCATCCATGTGCCAACGAAATTTTTCTTTAGCATATGAATGATTGTTGTGTTCACAGCGATCATTACTGTGCAGCACAATAATGATTACTATTCAGCACAGTAATGATCACTGTGGACACAACAATCATTCATATGCTAAAAAAAAATTTCGTTGGCACATGGATGGCCCATGTGCGAGACATTATTAGCTCGTTTCATAATTTCCCCGTGTATCTTCAGTCGTCTTTGTCTATTGACTGAACGTTCCTTCCAGTCTCAATTTATAAACAATAAATAACTCATTCATTCCGCTCAATTGAAAATGAATCAACACAAAATATTATCCTTTCATCATAATCATTCTCGAGTTTTCAGAATCAACCATCTATCCCTGAAGAGTTATTACTATTTTGATTGGGACGCTTTTGCATTTTGTTTGAATACATCTTTTATTATATCGAATGATCAAACTTTTAATCACTTCAAGTCAATGCAACAGCGATTCCGAAAAAGAAACATCATTCTCGCACATAATGACCCACCCAGCACGTAATATTACAGTGATATGACAGCAATATTACTGCGGTATTTGTGCTGAATGGGGATTGATGTATTCCCTCAAATAAATCATCCCTGACATGCCGATAAAGTTAGTTTCTGCTAACATGATACAATGATCAACACGAAATCTGCACCTTCCCATCAGTTTTGTTGATTTCGTTTCTACACGGATTTGAATATCATACGACTATTAACAAATAAACAGCACAAAGAGCAGCACAAGTTTGTATTGAAGACTTCAACTGATGAGTCAAAATTTCAATATGGAATCAATTTGGTAGCAATTTGCTAAATCACACTGTGATCAAATATGGGTTTCATGGGGAAGAAATCGTAAATGATTATCTCAACTATTTCCATTCAAGGACAGTTATAAATTTTTATCCAAGATGATTTTTGAGTGAGTCCAATGTTCGAAGTATTTCATGAATTTCAGATAATAATGAAGACATATTAGTTTCATAGGTAAATTGTTCTTCATTGTCAGCAACAAAATGGAAAATATCGTCCAGTGAGTGGAAAAATAACATATAAAATGTTCAGATCAGCAACTTATACATAAAAACTATTCCCGATTGAAATAAAACATGGAAATACAAATTTCCAAATTTCCGCTGATCAATCAAGTACTTTGGTTGCGATCTTATTGTGATATACTCATATGTATAAACATGGATCAATAACTTAGTTGAAAGTTTGCGAATTATGAATTCTTTCGTGTTTTGATGGACTAAACAACCTAATCGTGACAATGATAATGATAGTGATAATAATAATTTTTTTTTTCTTTTAATAGAGGGGGAAATGCTTCATGCACCTTCAGGGAGCTGGTATTGTTGCTCTCCGGTGTGTGGGACTCCTGCTTCAGCTGAAGATGTTGAGCGCCCATCGCAGTTTACCCACTGAAACCCACCTCCTCCCTCCTCGGACCCAGCCCGGAACCGTTCATCACATTACTTCGAGCTGGGCCCTTTTTTCCCTGTAGTCGGAAGACCACCGCCAGTTACCCTGCCCTATCCAGGTCCACTTTCTTGAGGCGGAGGATGGACTGTACGAAGGAGTCCACCGCTCGCCAACTGGAGTCATTTCGGAGCATCAGACCCACGATGTTCTCGGGAGTTATGTCTCCAAGCTCCGTTCGTAGCGCCACCCGATGTGCTTCCCACCAAGCACACTCGCAAAACGTGTGCTCGGCATGGTCTCTCTCGTCGTGACAATAGAGGCACTCGGGGGACACCACCTTCCCCATTTGGTGCAGGTACTTCCTGAAGTATCCATGGCCAGTAAGGAACTGGGTCAGGAAGTACCCCACCTCTCCATGCTTGCGCTGTGTCCACGGTCTGACCAGAGGAATGAGTCTTGCGGTCCATCTTCCCCTGGTCTCCCCGTCCCAGGAGGCCTGCCACGCGAGGAACGTGCGGGTACGTTTCTCGGCCGCCACTGCGCGTCTTTGCTCTCCAGCCCTGCTCCGCCGGGAGACGCTCTGTCGTTCCCTAGCGAGAAGCGCAACAGTAACGACTCCGAGCACAACAAACACCGCAGGGCCAGAGACCGTGCGATACGTAGACGCGACCCGAAGCGCTCCGAGTCTTTGGACTCGCTCGAGTCGCGCACTGCAGCTCTTCCTCTCCGTGGCATGCCCCCAGATTTCGGCACCATATAGGAGGACCGAGTTGACCGTGGACAACAACAATCTACGTCTGCTCGACTCTGGGCCACTGACATTCGCCATAAGCCTGCTAAGAACTGTTACCTTCTTAGCGGCTTTCTCGGCAGCCTTCCATATGTGATCCCGGAAGCTAAGCCTCCAGTCTACTGTGAGGCCCAGGTACCGTCCCGCGGGCTTCGACTCCACTACTTCCTGCCCCACCCGCAGAGGGAGGACAGCAGGGATTCTCTTCTTTGTGAGAACCACGATCTCTGTCTTGCCGAGAGCCAGAGATAACCCATGCTCCCTCATCCAAGCTTCAATGCGTCGCATCACCTGGTTGAGTACCAGCTGGGCTTGCGCAACGTGGCGGGCCTCTATGAGTAGGCCGACGTCGTCCGCAAACCCAACCAGTAGGGAACCATCGGGCATCTCCGACCTCAGCAGACCGTCGTAAGCGACGTTTGAAAGATTGGGGCCCAGAATAGACCCCTGCGCCGCTCCCGACGTGATCGCAGATCTCTTCCAGCCCGCGGTAGTCCCGTGAACGAGAGCACGGCCCTGTAGATAGTGGTCCACCATCCTGAGGGGGTACAGAGGCACACGGGACGTATGTTCCAATGCCCAGAGCATGTCGCTCCAGCGTGCGGGATTGAACGCGTTCCTCACGTCCAACGTCACGAGGAAGAACACCCGTCTAGAAGGACGATTGTGATCCTCCGCGCGCCGCACGGCCTCCACCACTCCCTGGACCGCATCGAGGGTCGAGCGACCCACACGGATTCCGTACTGCTTCGGCGACAGGCCACCCGCCTCATTGATCGCCCGAAGCAGTCTCCCCTTGAGGAGCCTCTCTAACACTTCCCCCGCTGTGTCCAACATGCACAGCGGCCAATAAGAGGACGGCATTCCTGGATCGCCCTTGCCCTTCTTGATGAGAGCAAGGCGAGCGAGCTTCCATCGCGCGCTGGAGACCTGAGCCGTCGGGCATGCGTTGTACATGTCTAACAGCAAGTGGGATCGACAGCGCCACACCATCTCCAAAACCTCCCCCGGCACACTATCCGGATCCGGAGCTCTGTTATTCCTCAGCTGACGGACGGTGACGCTCAGCTCCCCAGTGGTGGAGTGCGGGACGTCGCCCACGTTACCAAAGTCTCGACGCGGCCAGACAGGGTGTGCCGGGGAAAGCTCCGAAATAACTAGCTGCGTTGTCCGAAATAACTCAATGTCTCACGAGGTTCAAGACTGCGCACCACAGCGTTCTCTCCGAGGATGCCTTTCAGGGCGCCGGCAAACTCCCCCTTGTCTCTGGTCTTTTGACCAAGTTGAATGAGCAGATCCCCGACCCGTGTTTTGCGTATGCTCTTGATGTCCGCTCCGGCATCTTCGGAGTCAACGCTCCTACGTATCTCACTCAGGACCTGGGCGTCTGTCCTCTCCTGACTAGTCTTGATGAGGATAGCCTCGGTCCTGGGTTCCGATACCCCCTCCTTCTTTCTTTTCTTCTTCCCTTCCTTTTTCTTCTTCGCCGCCCTTGCGCCCTGTTCATCACTCCCTCCTCCACTGTCTCCCGTCGCTCCCCCTGGTCTTCTCCTTCCGTGACTGGACAAGTGTCCATTCCTGGAAAGGTAGGGCTATGGGGTCCGGGGGAGCGGTCGCATCTTCAGGCGCCGTTGCTGATGGTGCGACTTCGGTTGAGGGGGAAGTTTTCTCCTTCTTCCCCTTCGGCGTTCTCCTCCTTTCCTCCGGGCTATTCCCGGGAGTTCTTCGCCGTTTTTGCGGGGTGGTGAGCGCGGCCCGGAGGTCCCCGATTTGCTGAAAACCCTATTGCGGTTGCCCGCCTTCCTAGCAACCCTGTTCTCCTCCACCTACTCAAAATTTGTATCAAAGATACTCTCCCCTTCTTCTATCCGTTTGAGCGTCCACTGCATGGCATCCGTTCATTCTCTCACCCTGCGGAGCCCATCCTTGACCGTCATATGAACATTCCTCTGCACTCCGCAGGCTTCGATCATGTCCGTCACCTCGCTCGCTACCAGAGGGAGCAGCTTGCCCATCTCCTTGCGGAGATCAGCGAGCTTCTCCCTCCGTTCTTTTAGGTCTCGCGTTTCCACCGTAGTGTCCACGCTCAGCAAAGTGATAGCGCTCAAGGTGCTGGCCATGCTAGTGACGCTATCCCTGCGTATCTGGGCTCCACCGTGCCGAAGTGTGATAGGCACGATGAGGCTGACGACACCTGTTACAGTGTCTGGCGAACCAGTTCCTCCCTCCTTCCCTGAGGTATCTACGTCTCTTTCCCCCCTCCTCATGTCCCCGTTTTTCTTGTCTTCATCAGCCATATTGATTATTCGCTCCTTGAGACGGTTCGGCCATCATGGCAACCTCACCGCAGTGAGATATCTGTCCCCGCCTGTAATGTCCCCCTAGTGATGGGCATCGAAAACCGAGAAGCGATAGTTTGGCTGGTCAGGCCTATCGATGCCAGTGACTCTCATCAACAAAATGTTACGGGATAGGCCCGCGCCATGATTGATGCGAAAGGTTTTACGTCACCCCTATCAAGTGGACGGCAGCCAATCCGAACGGCTGCCTGGCCCAAACCTCAGGCTAGACGGTGCTACGGGTGAAGCCCCTCCGTAGCAAAAGGGTATGAGGTATTGTTGACCATGCAACACCTCCACTCCCACTGCTCGATTCTCGAGGCGTCGACCCCACCATTGGCTCCAGACAGTGCGGCGCAAACAGGTTCCCACATTGAACATGTTGGGTCCAGGCGAGAAGTGTGCTTCTCAAGGAAGGTTTATGGTCTCCCGTATGTCACCACAGAGGTCAGGTACTGAGTTCCGCCAGATACGGCCGGCATTTTGCCGCATCCCGGAGAGACCAATTACTAGTTGATCTCAGGTTAGTCTAATGGGAATGTTCACCAAGGGAACCGAACGATGTTTCATTCACATAACATTTACTCACCCATTCATTCCGTCACCAGAACGTCACCCGATACGGAAACGGACGCGTCTGGATTATTGGGTAGCTTATCTGCCTCCGACACCGTTGGGGACCCTGCCCCTCCTCCGCCGTCGGAGCCGTTGGCCTGGTATCGTTTGTCCTGGTTCCCTCCCCAGAGACCAATCTGCAAACGGGCACGAGGCCCACGGCGTAGCTCCCTGGTTCATCAGGCAGCGTCCCCGGAACAGAGAGCGATCCATAAGTGCGCACGATACACCCTGGCTTTCTCCCTGCATGTCAGGACGCTCTGTCCTCCGCGGCGGGGACTCCGGAATGCACATGAGGCCCCCGGCATGCTCCCCCGGTTCACAGGACAAACCGATCAAGCCCCCCACCGCGACGAGGTGATACCACTGGGAGGAATAATAATAATAATGATAATAATAAAAATAATGATAATACAGTGGAACTTCACTAATTCGAAACTCAAGGGAATGGATTTTTTCTTCGAATTATAGAAGTTTCGAATTATAGAAGTTCGAATTATAGAAGTGAATGATAGAAGGTTTTCGAATTATAGAAGTGAATGATAGAAGATTTTCGAATTATAGAAGTGAATGATAGAAGGTTTTCGAATTATAGAAGTGAATGATAGAAGATTTTCGAATTATAGAAGTGAATGATAGAAGGTTTTCGAATTATAGAAGTGAACGATAGAAGGTTTTCGAATTATGAAAAAATTACATTCATTATGTTATAAGTTAATCTTCCCGAAATAAAATATTTCACTGAGATTGAGAAAAGAATTCTGTTATTTCAGACTGCTTCATCGCATTGAACATCTGAAAGTCTATGGCATTTTCAATTTTTACCACTGCTGAGAGAACGTTCTCATCGGTATCATTTGACCTTTCGAGAAAGTTTCTCAGAAGCTGTACAGCATTTTTAGCTTCTTTAGGTGTGACTGATTGAATATTTTGGGCTTCTCCTCCTTTTTCTTCTTCTTCTCCTCCTTCATCACCACCTGTAGGAGCTGCGCCGTTGTTATCCTTTTGAACACATGATACTATTTCTTCATCTGTTAACGTTCCTGTTACTGCTACCTCATCATCAATGTTGACAAAATCCTCAAATGTGACATTTTGATTCTTCATGATTGTATTCCACTTAGATTGGACGATGTTTTCAATAACAGGGTCTGGTTCATCTGCCTCCTCACTTTTTGTTGAAAATCCACAAGGCTTGAAACAATTGACTATTGTTTTTCGGGAAAGGTTATCCCATGATTTGCTTGCCATCCTCATGGCTTGTAGCAGATTCACAGATGTCTGCCCCGACTTCCCTTCTTCTATATCAAGAATGATCTTCTTCACAATCTCATTCCTATATAAAGTCTTGAAATTCTTGATTATGCCTTGGTCTAAAGGCTGCAGTTTGGAGGTGGTTTTGGCTGGCAGGAATTCAATTGTGACCGCCCTCATGTTTGGGATCATGTTGTGAGCTACACAATTATCGATAAACAAACTGACTTTGCGTTTCTGTTGAATCATATTTTCATCCAATTTCAGGAGCCATTGAGAAAACAGATCTGCTTTCATCCAAGCCTCCGTGTTTGCTTCATAATCGGGAGGAAATGATTCCACATTTGCAAAACATCGTGGCTTTTTTGATTTTCCTATCATCAGTGGCTTGAGTTTTTCTGTACCCAACATGTTGGCTGCGAGCAGAAGAGTCACTCTTTCTTTACTATCCTTCCCTCCGTGGCATTTTTCATCTTTGAATGTAAGAGTTTTGTCTGGAAGGCACTTGAAGAACAATGCAGTCTCATCAGCATCAAAAACATCGCGGGGCTCATAGTTTTCCAGTAGATCTTTCAACTCATTTTTCCACTCTTCACATACTTGCTCACTCACACTTGCACTTTCTCCACATACTTTTTCAAAAACAATGTTGTTTCTCTTCTTAAACTTGTCCAGCCATCCATTACTTGCGCTGAATGTATCATGTCCCAATGATTCAGCAAAATTCGCAGCTTTTTTTTCAGAACAGGCCCATTTAAACTAACATTTTGATCCCGACATTGTTTGAACCATTCAATCATACATTCTTCTACATCTGGAAATTCGGGTTCTCTTCTTCCGCCCATCACTCACAGCATCCAATATCTCAATTTTTTCCGCGATAGTCAAACACTTATAAATTTTTTTTCCACCAACACTTGTACTGTTGCTGGAGCCCGGATTTTCTTTATCGTTCATACCCATGGTGTTGAATTGTACGTTCAACACGAAGCTACGAAATTCTTACAACAACAAGAGGCGATGGATAATTTCTGTTGAGACATGAAGATGTGTATAAACAGCATGTAAACAAAACTAGCGTATGCGATTATTGACAATTGCGAATTGAAATACGTTTTGAGAATTCGGAATACAGAGGTTATTCCACAAGATTTCGATTTATAGAGGCTGATGTAAGCCTTGAGAATTTCGAATTAACTTCGTATTTTATTACGAATATGCGAGGTTTCCTCCACGGAAGGGAAGGGAATAGAGGGAAGATTCGAATTGTGGAGGTTTTCGAATTGAAGAAGTTCGAATTAGCGAAGTTCCACTGTAATAATGATGAGAATAATGATAATATCATCATATATCACAATATACAGGGTGATTCAAAATTCGTGCACTCTTTTTTGGGAGTAGATTCCTGATGAAATTCTAAAACGATTTGTCCTTTTGCACAATGCTCTTCGAAGCATAATTTCCGAGATATAATTAATTAAAGTTGACTAATTATGGGGTGGATCCATCGGTCATTCAGGAGCGTCATAACAGAACAAGAGAGGAAGGTGCTTGCAGAGGGCGCTCATACGATCAGCTGATCGGTATAATCGATACGATTCACCAACATACAAATTGGTAAATTTTCTATGTAGAACGATTGAATTCGTCGGCACTGTGGAAAAATTGATTATTGTCATGAATTCTTATCACGATATGCTGTAGGTGAAAGTTGTAATTTCAGTAATGATTTTTATTACGCAGACAAATGTAAAATAGTGTTATTTCGTAGGGATAGGGATTCAAGTGGGAGAAAAAAGTATAACTACTCGTTTTCAATCAGAATTTTCATGTAAAAAAGAAAACATGAGAATTTCCATTCATCCGATACCCAATTTGAACGGTTTGATTAGTAATTCTAAAACAAGAGATTGGATTCCGAATCCTGTATTCTGATTGGTCGAGAATCAATGTATATTAGATCAATCCTCGGCCGTTTCAAATGATTCTTCTGGAGAATGTGTTTTCGACTTATCCCAACCACAACATTGAACAATGATGAATTTATTCGAATTCACCCTTTTTACATCATTCGATGATTATAAAGGGTTTATCGAACGTTAATAACTTACTTCAACTTGTACGTGATTAACGTTCGATAAACCCTTTATATTCATCGAATGATGTAAAAAGGGTCAATTCGAATAAATTCATCATTGTTCAATATTGTGGTTGGGATAAGTCGAAAACACATTCTTCAGAAGAATCATTCAAAACGGCCGAGGATTGATCTAATCTACATTGATTCTCGACCAATCAGAATACAGGATTCGGAATCCAATCTCTCGTGTTAAACTTACTAATCAAACCGTTCAAATTGGGTATCGGATGAATGAAAATTCTCATGTTTTCTTTTTTACATGAAAATTCTGATTGAAAACGAGTAGTTATACTTTTTTCTCCCACTTGAATCCCTATCCCTACGAAATAACACTATTTTACATTTGTCTGCGTAATAAAAATCATTACTGAAATTACAACTTTCACCTACAGCATATCGTGATAAGAATTCATGACAATAATCAATTTTTCCACAGTGCCGACGAATTCAATCGTTCTACATAGAAAATTCACCAATTTGTATGGTGGTAAATCGTATCGATTATACCGATCAGCTGATCGTATGAGCGCCCTCTGCAAGCACCTTCCTCTCTTGTTCTGTTATGACGCTCCTGAATGACCGATGGATCCACCTCATGATTAGTCAACTTCAATTAATTATATCTTGGAAATTATGCGTCGGAGAGCATTGTGCAAAAGGACAAATCGTTTCAGAATTTCATCAGGAATCTACTCTCAAAAAAGAGTGCGCGAATTTTGAATCACCCTGTATATTCCTCCGCATGAAATGAATACGAGATGACTATCTGAGCACCATCGTTCACTCGATAAATTACCCGAAACTGGATTCATAAAGGAATCTGGAAATCTGAGAGATGATTCTTCGAGACTTTCTTTACGTCCGTATATAGCCCAGCTTTCGAACTTTGAGGACATACCCGAAGAGAACATGAAGCTTCAGCGAATGTTCAGATCAGGTCTGTATAGATCGGGCCGAAGGTTCATCAGAGCTAACTTTTAGATTCACAAACATTTGACAAAGGTTCTACGAACGTTGAAA
The DNA here is from genome assembly GCA_018340375.1 of Gonatopus flavifemur. Lineage (NCBI taxonomy): Eukaryota > Metazoa > Arthropoda > Insecta > Hymenoptera > Dryinidae > Gonatopus > Gonatopus flavifemur. The sequence goes on along the minus strand of JAFFJZ010000125.1, from coordinate 94,982 downwards.
TGTCCGCCTCGAAATACGTTCAGGAAACATAGATGGAATGTTCATTGAAGGTTCATCGAAGGTTTGACGAAGCTTCACAAAAATATCTATACTTTGATGAATTTATAATAATTTATGTTTATTAATTAATTTATTTTTCATATAAATTGATCAAAATTGATACAAGTATAGATATTTTTGTAAAGCTTCGTCAAACCTTCGATGAACCTTCAGCGAACGTTCCATCTATGTTTCCTGAACGTATTTCGAGGCGGACATTTCAACGTTCGTAGAACCTTTGTTAAACGTTCGTGAATCTAAAAGTTAGCCCTAATGAACCTTTGGCCCGATCTATACAGATCTGATCTGAACATTCGCTGAAGCTTCATGTTCTCTTCGGGATAGTAACGTGAATAGAGTTCAGAAGAATCATTCCTGAAAATTCCAGATTTTCTTATGAATTCAGTATCCAGTAATTCGTTTGAAAGAAACGTGCTCGGATGGTCAATCTCGTACCCTCTTCAACACTCAAATGATATCGTGATGACTTGAAAAATAATCCATCAAGTGTGGGTGTTTTTACTTCGTTTTGGTATCAAAAATTATGTGACTTCTCAATCACAATATGATATTATATTTTTCATTATCCCTCAATGTGTACAAGTTCAAAGGTTCACGGTGAATTATATCCTTATGAAATATATAACCCCATTCATCAGTATGAGCGACTAAGAAACTTTGGAAGTAATGAGATATGCCAACAGTATTCAATTTTGTGTAAACAAAACATACATTCTGCTCTTTTCATCAATGAAAATCATATGTTCTATGCAACAAAATTGTGGAAGTTCATTTCCAAATCCGAGGAACAACTGATGCACGATATTTTAAGGATCATCTCTTGGGGAAATTCCAATTCTTCAGCTCCATTCACATGTCTCATGCTTGATAAATCCCAAGATAAATCCCAAGATGAATTCGCTGAGAACCCTGTATTACTATCAAAACGATCACATAATTTTTGTTGGTTCTTCACCGCTATAGCATGAGCAGGATTCTTTCTGGATCTTGTGGAATTTGCAAATTTTTTATTCGCTGATGATACGATTCAGGACGTATAGATGGAATGAATTTCAATGGACCGAATGAGCTCATCAATCTAGGATAATGTGTGACAATGTGAAATTCTTGTTTCAACGGTTCGTTGAAGATTTCCATGTAAAGGGCATGGCGTTGTGATAAAAGTTTCCCAAAAGATGAAATTTTCTCATCGGTATATGTATCACTGTCGATTATACTAATAATTTTCCGCGATAGTATATATAATCCCCATTCCCCACTTCACCACCTGTTGCTGTCGGGGAGATGAGGAAGTTCCTGCTCTGGAACGTGCTTTTCTGCTCGACCAAAGAGGTCCTCGAATAGGCCATACCAGTGGTGTTGATCATCTTGGAACGAACAAATTACTCAAAATCACTGAACGTAACTTGGAGTGCCATGAGCGTGAGGTGAAATTGGTTATGGAACTTGAACCTGGACCCTCTACTTCATTAGACCTTGAATACAGTGATTCCGGTCCAGAAAATGAAGATTGCGAGAAAGATGACTTATGGAAGCCTACATACCATCGTGATTCAACACAAATGCGATTGCAGTTAAAAGAAACTGCAATTACCTCATAAAGATGTGGCAAAGAGCTGCGAAGAATCCGAGTGATCTCCGGAGTCCTAGTTGGTTGGTTGGTTGGGTAGGGCGTGAGAGGGGTCCAAAGTGTGTTCACCTCCGTGTGGTGGATCCTGGGTCCCTTAACTAAGTGAGCAAAGAATTGCACAAATGTACCGAAAATTCTCTTCTAATACTTTCTTCATTTTCTTTAGCTCAGCTGAAAAGTATATCTGAATGGATGAGGAATTATAAACTCTCTCTGAGTGGACTGTAGAGTCCGAAGAATGAGCAATAAATAACCTCAATCACCTTTCTAGTTATTTCAAACGTCAGGACTAATTGGCAAGGATTAAAACCATTATTCGCTTCAAAACGTTCATGGGCACTGAAATTTCCGTTATTACATCAATAATAATTCAAGGAATCTTTAGTAAACTCTCATTGTTGCAGTTGATAAATAATATTCAGTGAGTTATAGTTAGTTAGTTTATTTGCCTAAGATCAAAAGGTCTGTACAAAGGAGTTACAACATTCAACCGCGCTGTACGGATATTACAAGCTGTTGTGGGTGTATAATTCCTACTGTTCACATAAAATTGGATACAAAACAAAGAAGCCTCGGAAGTACTTTAGAATTATTCATAACAAAAAAAAAAGCAAGAAATCCCAATCCGTCATCATTTCGCAAATGATGAGAGAGAAAAAACAATTATATGCAACGATAGTTACATTTGTATTAATACATATTGAGTTAGATTTTAGTTAGAATCTTAGTTATTGAATCAACCAGCGGAATAGGGCGGTAATTTGAAGCATCATTTCCGTCTGCTTTTTCAAAAATCATCTCGATTACTAGACGAGCCGATGAGTCTGAAACTGTTTTTTCGTTCCAAATTTTGTTGAAAAATGAATTCAAATATAACAGCCAGTTTTCAGGCGAATTCATGTAAAACTCCGAACTAATACGATTAATTCCTGATGCTTTCCCTCCCTTACATCATCCCTCTCATCGAGAGTTTTAAAACAATCTAAAGCCGAGTTATAAGCATCTGTTACGGAATAATTCCTTCGCAACATGGGCGCATACCGAGAGGATAGATATTTTCCCCAAGAGTTGGGTCCAATGCAATCTTCGGCTTCAGTACGGGGTCTGTATCTATTTATTAGTTTCCAGAAAGTGACAGAGTCAGAGGTAGTTGCAAGCTGATCGAACACTATTTCCTTGAATTTGTTTCTTTTGCTTTGAAACAGCTTTCTATATTGTTCTTTCTGTTCATAATGAGTTGAACGAATTTGAGGTTCAAAATGAAAAGCCCTGCGAACAGTCAATGAGGCGGTTGAGTTTGATTTGAACGGCTGGCATTCCAAGTCATACCAAAGCTTCAGAGGTCTCTTCTCATTCCTTTCTACATGATACATACCTGAAGTTTGAGGGGTGCTGGTAATACTGTTATTAAGGTTTTCCGATAGATCATCGATAGGAGAAAAGATCTGTCCAACATTTGGGGAGTGGCGAATAGTTTCTAGGAATATAGTAGCCCTTTCCGGTTCCCGAATCAATTGAGGTTCCTTTTTATAGCTGAAGTTCTTTGTTCATCAAAAATGGTATCGGAAGTAACCACGACGGGGAAATGATCTGATTGCGTTAGAATATTCAACACTTCGAAATTTGTGATTTTAGTGAGTCCCATGAAATTGCTTCACACAAGATCTTATACCGAGGACCCCCTGAAATTAGAGAAGGTGAATTGAGCTGGACTGTCACTTATGCTTCTACCGTTGAGGAGAACGAAATCCTCACTCCCCATTGTATCTACCAGTTTCTGGCCTTCAGGATTCAAAACTGAGTCCAGAGAGGATCTCTCTGTAAAAATGTGAAGATTCTATGACAGAGAATCGGGCGCTAGTTGGTTCATGGATGAAACCCCGGCATTGAAATCTTCTCCAATAATGATTGGCAGCTTGCTGTATTCATTCAAAATATCGTATAAAATATACCGAGTATAAAATATCGGTTAGGCTCACCAGGAATTGATCAATATCGGATGTAGGGCTGGAGCGAATAGATCCTGAAATTACTTATGGGTGGATTTTACAAATATGTAATCCTCAATTTGGAGAGACCTCGTTGTATAAGATCATGAGACCACCTTCAGGTCTCCCCATGTTCGTGGGTCTTGTCGCAGGGCTGTAGATAACTCGGAAATGCGCTAGTTCCCGACTCAGTATAGGGGCAATAGACAGCCAAGTTTCGTTGATGCAGCAAATGTCCATGGGATTCAAGGTGTCACCAAGGTCGAAAATATTAGAAACGCCGTGAGCGTTCCAAAATAGGATACGTGGATGAGCGTGGGAGATCTTCATCTGCTATGAAATTCCCTCACGCGGTGAATCTACTACAGGTGCCTTTCTTTCCGGAAAAATGGTTCTAAGGAAGAATTGGAGTGAATTTTAACGAGTTTGTTTTTCAAAGCTCTCGCTGCAGTGGATGTCGATCCTCGTGGACGTCCTCTTTTGCGACTGCCAGTAGACACAGTTGAAACGTGTGAGGCAACGCTACTCGAGCTCCCCCACCATCGTTCTCTTCAGATTCTATCCCTGTATTTCTTTGGAATGTTGATATCTGTTTTGAAAGAGGGCCAAATTAACGGAGAACCAAATCAACGAACAGTTGGTTGAAAAGACAGAGACGTCACACTCTCTCTTTTCAAACACTGATTTCGTTGATTTGTCTCTTCGTTGATTGGGCCCCCATCCCCTGTTTCTTCGCGGACTCAACATCAAATGCAACCTTATCATAAATCAATTCGTTTCCTTTGATGAAAGAATTTTTTCCAGATAATTTCAGTTCATTTTGTATTTTTCGAAGAGTCTTGCGATTTTCTCTTTCTTCAATGACGAGATGAAGTTTTCGGAACTCCTGTATTTGTTTGAAGATACCTGTCTTGACGTGTGTGTGTGTATGAAAGGAACATGAATCGGACGAGAACCTTTCCTCTCACCGAGACGTTTGACATTATCAATATTTTCCTTAGGAACGTTTATCTCTGCCGTATGGAAGATATCCATGACTGTCAACGTGAGATCAGTATTCAATTCATCGGTATCTGAGCATTTGAAGATGATGATATTCTCCGCTCTCTCTTCGCTTTTCAAATAATTCACTCCTTCATCCAGAAAAGATACATGATATTTGAGATCAGCGCAGAGTTTTTCGAGCTTATCACTTTTTGTTTCAAACTTTGAAATTTCCTCCTTATTACCTCCATATTCCTTTCCCTTTTCTATTTTATTCCTATTTGCCCTTTTCTGTTGGCTTTGGAGTTCTCAATGAACGTCTAGGGTTATTGAGGGGAAGAGTTTTAACATGCTCTAGAGTATCCAATGGGTTTTCTTTCTCTTTCACATTTTCGATTTCATTCCTCTGTGTTTCTTCGATTTCAGTGTGAGGATTTCAAGATAATGCATCGGCGTTCACATTGGTTTTGCCTGCCTTATAGACAATGTCAAAATCATACTCTTCAGGTTTCAAACGCCACCCTGTTGATCGAGGAATAAGGTCTTTTGCGGTTCGCATCCATACTAATGGTTCATGGTCAGTGAAAATAGTAAATTTTCTACCGTACAAATACGGTCGGAATTGAGGAACGTTATACAATAGGGCGGGTAGGGGGTCTTTTTGCCGAAAAAGTTTTTCGTCAAATAAACTTAATTCGACAATCGCGAGTCATTTCTACAGATCACTACGAAATCTCCTGGTGATTTCTAGAGGTGACTATCGATTGTCAAATTATAGTGTATTCGGCGAGAAACGTTTCCAGCAAAAAGACCCCCTACCAATAGGGTGGGCCGGGAGGAAATTTTTTCTTTCAATTCGAGGAGGAGGGGGTTTGGAAGTTTCTTTGGGGTGATAGTAAGGTACTGCAGGGATCTCAGATTTCTGAAAGAATATTCATCGTCCCTGCATCGACGATGAAGCTCGAAAAGTAAAAGAGCGTGTTCCCATGCTGATTAATGCCGACGCGCAAGATATTTGTGAATTGTCAATATCACATTGGGTACATAACTGTTCAGACAACTAATTATAAACACATGTACAACGAAATTCCGAAGGAATCAGTGAGAATTATCCTAAAATAGAGAGATAGAAATGTTGAAAACTGCATTTCTCAGTGAACGGCTCATATTCAACTGATTATAACTTGCCAATAAATATTTCAATTTACACTTGGGAGTTGATACGACATTCTTCTTCCGAAAAAATCCAGCATCGATTGGATTTTTTCCAACTGAAGCTGATTATCATGCTGTATTCTGGAACTATTGATGTGATATTTGGACGATATTCTAAGATCCAATACAAAATCATCCGAAACCGCTTGGAAGTCCTTATTCGGGAGTTCTTCGGGGTCACTTACTATAGATCTCATGTTATTAATGGCGAATTCAAAATGGCGGATCTCATACTACTGTGGGCAAAAAGTAAGGTGAATTTGTTTGTGAAATGAAAAATCTTCATTTATTCTTCTACATCAATTTCGTCTCCTTCAAAGTAACTCCCTCTCGATGAAATACACTTATGTCAACGTTTTTTCCAATCATCGAAACATGCTGAATAGTCCCTTTCCGGTATAGTCATTAGCGCCTTCTTCGATTCAGCTTTTATCTCCTCAATCGATTCTAAACGCTTCCCCCGGAGGAGTCTCTTGAGTTTTGGGAATAGCCAGAAGTCACACGGAGTCAAATCAGGTGAATACGGTGGTTGCGGAACGATATGCGTCGAATTTTTGGCGAAATGGTCACGAAAAACGAGTGCAGTATGAGGCGGTGCATTATCGCGATGCAAAAACCAAGAGTTGTTGGCCCATAATTCTGGTCTTAATATCCTTCTGAGATCCCGATCATATCAGTGAGGTCTCTAACAGTCAACTGACGATTTTTGAGCACTAATTCCTCCCCTTTGTCGACGTGTTGGTCATCTGTTGACGTCGATGGTCGTCCGGAGCGCTCCAAGTCATCAACACGTTCTCGACCCTCTTTGAAGTCTTTGGACTACTTATAAACATTTTTCCGCGACATGGTAGAATCACCAAAGGCCTTCCGCAACATCCTCAGAGTTTCCGCAGCCGGAATTCCATCCCGCAAACAAAATTTGATCGCACTTCTCTGCTCAATTAAATCAGACATTGTAAAAATCGAAAAATGCACTCTTGGTCGTTTGGTAAACACAAGCGTAAATGTATTACTGATAATGACATTGACATGAAATTTGGCACAGATGGCATCAACAGTCCTGCCAACTTAAGAAAAAAAGAACAGGCCTCAAATTCCAAGCCCGCGAAGTTTAAATTGAAAATTCACCTTACTTTTCGCCCACAGTAGTATGGCGGACTAGGATCGAAAAATCAACTAAAATCGGCTGAAACTTCGCACCAGCATGTTTCTCAGGTATCTGGCTACGAATTTGATATTCGAATTGCGGGCTTTGAATTGGGGGATCTAATATGACGTACTAGGATTATATTTTGTTCAATTATCCCACCGCATTCATCACGCTTCGCAGTTGATTGCACCTTGAATCTGATATTCAATGTATTAAACATTCAGGTACATTTTTTCTGATTTCATTTTGTTCATCTCCCTCATTCTGTTCATTTAAATTTCTCGGGTCGGTGCCGAATCAACGAAAAACCAAATCAACGAAAAAAAATTCACTAGCAGTATGAAGTTGGCATTTTGTTGCAGTATGAAATGAAATTAGTCATAGATCATTGATTAAATTAAACGAAAAGTAAAAAACATTGATTTACTAACACAACCCCACGGTGAACTTAATTTCCCTTCGTTATGTTTATGATTATGATATGGTTATGTTTATGATAACAACAAACCGATTTTCGTTCTCTACAGACGTTTGAAACAGTTTGATTGTACTGATCGATTAGGAAGATCATTAATAATTTTATTAGAATGATGAATTACGTGTCTACTGTAATAAACGGGTGCAGTGAATAGGTTAACATAAAAAATTTTCGTTTAATTCAATCAATGATCTATGACTGATTTCATTTCATACTGCAACAAAATGACAACTTCATACTGCTCGTAAATTTTTTTTCGTTGATTTGGTTTTTCGTTGATTCGGCACCGACCCAATTTCCCCACCATCAATTGATTGCTCACTCCAATTAGTGATTCACAGAATGACGCACTATGATATGTGAATGATGATTTGAAGCCAATTGTAGGGGTAAAATTAATTCTGCTCCTTTCCTTATAAATTCATGCCAGTAGTCGACAATCGTCGGTAATCGGTCACCAGCATGGGATCAATAATCCTCAGTTATCAACGTTTATAGTTTTTAGTATCGACTTATTTTTTCACAACTAAGAAATTGACTTAGATATGATTTTCATTTCGTTCAACAAAAAAATTTGCCCAACAAAATGTTTGTCAAATCATGTGTTAGGCTATAACAAATGTTGATTAATTTATCCAAATCAGTTCTCTTTAGAAGCATTCAGAAATGGTTGCTGTGTCTTCGTAGCTAGCATACGAGTTCTTATGAATCGATCCCTTTTTTCGGCACCACAAACGTGTGCAGATGCTACTGTTACTTCCTTGACACCCCTTTCAAATGCTTGGGTATGACACGGAAGATGGAAAATATCATTCTATACCATCCTAGTCACATCATCCTGAAGAAATTATTAGGTGAAGTGCATTGTCAATGAAGGTTCCGTCACTTCGCACTTATTCCAAACGATCATATTGAAATGATCTGTCGCTTCGAAATTCAACTGGGGTACTTTGCGCAAACCTTTGGAATTAGATTTCCACGCTCGCTTAATATGATCCACAGCTTCCTGTTCAATGTTTAATCTTTTGTCACACAACATAGCAAGAATCATATTTTCGGGATACGCAGCGAAGGCATTCCTCTGAATCACCTTATCAGTAATTTCTTTCAGATCACTTTCCAAATACCTATTCAGAAATATGCTGCGAAACAGATTCACAGGAGCATCTTTCAGTTTCGCATTACATTTAATCGTGAACCCCATCGGTGCGTATACGCGTACTATGAATTTAATCAATGTTCTGAATTGTCTGATGGGTCAGCTGTTCCAATGCATAGTCCAAGGATCCGGTTAACCATTGTGAGCCACCTGGCATTAGAAATCTTTCCAGGATCGCGTGAGGAAAATCTTGGGAATCCATCACAGCTTCCTGATGGAACAATTCCACAAATATGTCGGAGATATTGTTGGTCCGTGCTGAGATCAGATACGGTAATCTCAGGCAAGTCACATTGGATCGATCCGAAACTTACAACGGGGAGCTGGACGCACGTGGATAATTTTTTTCCTATTGGACCTGCGTGTACGTCAAATCCTGATGTTTCGCCATCTATTCTCTCAAATAAGTGACGCAACTGGAGTTGATTGCTATGGAGCTGACACACTACCCACTGCAATGGTTATTGTAACTCTAATTCCAGTCGACAAACAATACCAGAGTGTTTACCAGTATTTGTAGGACAACCGTCGTATCCGATACACGTTAGGGCAGATACATCAATTTGATTCTCGCCTAAATAATTGCGAATAGCTTTGAAGACATCTTCAGCACGGGAAGATGAAGGCGTGATATGTCCTGAATAAAGCGATCCTAGTTCTTGAATGAGGACTATGTGTCCTTCCACAATAGTCTTCCTATGCCATACTCCATCTGGTGTTTTTTCCATGACCAACGTTTTATCCCTTCTACCATCAAAATATAATCCTCGCAATTTTGTAGAAGATGAACCCTCCTCCTCTTGAATTTCTCCACGACATTTGCTCCTTTCTCGTCAAATTTTGTTTTCATCAATACAAAAAGCTCTTATTCCTGGTATTTGGATACAGATATCATGCAAAAGTGCTAAAGCAAGATTTGCTGCACACCTGTCGGATATTCCATATCTATGACATGTCATCGAAAAGTTTGGGAAGTGAATTTGTCTGTGACTACTCTTATCATCCGCGTCATCAGGTAACCATGAATCCTGGTCATCATCACTGAAGTCCCTATGATTAGTGTCGTCGTTGATCTCTGAAACATCATCAGGGTTATCCTCTATGATAGAAAAATCATGACTCTCATTTTCTCCAATCATCTTCTGATCTTCAATATCGACTGTGTCATCATCTATGCCTTTCCGGCGTTTATTAGTCCCAATTCCATCAGCGTGGTCATTACTCCGACGTTTGATTTCCTCCTGAACTTGATCAAGAATTGAAGGTATTTTTATGTTTCTCAAACAGCGTTGGCCTGAAAGGAATTCTTCCATTGCTGCTGGGACTTTTCTCATTTCGGCACGAGTACAATGCGATTCTTGGCACTTGCAAGCAGCTATGCCCAACAACTTTTTTGATTCTCGAAGGTACGAATGCATTTTCTTCTTGAATTGAGGCTTGTTCTGGCCTCTTGTTTCATTTTTTTTTTAGAGCGAGGTATTTGGAATATTCTGCTTTCATGATCTGCAGAATTCTACTACGGGCAACGAATTGAGCATTCTCTCCAAATATCTTCTATCTTGTCTTCCATCAAATCGATTGAACAGACGAATTTATTCGTTTTCGCAATGGAATGATTATATCTCATAACATCGAGACATGTGAGGAGTTTTATTCCACTCAGATCTTTGCAGATTCCTAAAATGGAGCAATGTGTTTCCGATGTCGCAGCCATTCTCAGAGAGCTATCGTATAATACGTAATGTGGAGGATGCATGCAATAAGGAAACTTTGGAAATGATCAATTACGATGGTGGAAGGTTGCTTACCTTAATCACATGTGACAATAATTTCATGTCCGCACAAAATATGCTATTTTCTAGGTAGATGGAGGAGAAGGCTGAATAAAAGTTATATGAAAATTGAGGTTACGATTGCAGTATGAATCCCATGTGAATTCTACTAGAGTCTGTTCGGATTAACATTGTTATCATGGGTACCATAGCAACGCTATTCGAGGAAAATGAAATACTAGATCAGAGCAAACTTCAATTGAAAACACGAAGACTTTTGTAACCTCGCGAATCAGATCGGTTGTTTGACATCGCTGCTAGTGGATTCCAATAATCGCATCTTACTCGTGCGAAAATGGAACAGCTCCTTACAGCAATGAAAAGATTCCTTTCAGGTCAACGCTGTTCGAGAAATATGAAACTAGCTGTTCAAGATTCCACTCCTATAGAGTGAACTTCCATTGCATGAGAGTGAATCTTCACTCTCTTGGACTGAGAATTTTACTCTGATAAGGAGATAAAATTTCGTTCTTAAAAGCGAGTTAAAAGTTCACCTTGACAGAGTGAAAATTCACTCTAATGAAGTGAACACTCGCTCTTTAGTCGTGAAATTTCACTCTTGTTCGAGTTGCAATGTATCCACTTTCTGAGAGTAAATTTTTCACTCCAAGAAATTCAGGGAGTGGAATAACTGAAGAATTAGTGATTTCAATTCGAGAAAATGTTTGAATTAACTATAAAAAATGTTCATCGGGTCTTTCAATCTACCTGATCTGTTTGTACGACTGAAAATTTGTCTGAATGTAGAAAAAACATCAGGTGGCGTAGAGTATAGAACTGCTAATGTGAAACAACACTTAGTCCTAATTCAAGAACGAGGATCGCCCTATTCTACACATGCTATGACTCCATTTTCCCGTGCTGGAAATGTTCCCAAAGCTTTTCACAATTATTCAGCCAAAAATCGAATTGATACATCTACCTCAATATGTACCAAGTGTAGCGGTTGCCCTACAAATACTGGCATGCACTCTGGTATTGTTCGCCGACTGGAACAAGACGTTCAAAAACCATTGCAAAGGATAGGTTGTCATCTCCATAACAATTCACTCCAGTCAGATTACCTATTCGAGAAAATGGATGGTAAAACATCAGGCCCTGACGTAGACTTGGGTCCACTAGGAAAAACATGTATCACCCTGTGTCCAGCTTTCCGTTCCACGTTCTAAATCCATCCAATGTGACTTGCCTGAGGTTAACATCTCTGATTTCAGCATGGATCAACAATATCTCACATGTATTTGTGGAATTGTCTCGTCAGGAAAATCTGATGAGTTTCCAGGATTTTTCACATGCAATTCAGGGAAGACTCCAAATGCCAGGTGACTCACAAGGGCTAACTGGATTCGCAAAATATATATTGCAACATCTGCCCCTTCGGAAAATTTGGGAACAGTCACGAGATTCCTCATACGCGGATACGCATCTTTTTGGTTCTCCAATCAATATAATACGAGGCTGAAATATGCTCCTTCAAATTGATACTTTTGATAAGTTGATAAGATAGAACTGATAGTTGATATATAACCGGAAATGAATGATCTCACGCCGGTGACCGATTACCGACGATTGTCGGCAACTGGCATGGATTTATGAAGAGAAAATAGAAATAAATCTTACTCCTACACGGAGAAAAAAGCAGAGCAACAGTTACTTTGTGCAGCATTTGTTTGAATGGGAGCCAAATTAACGAAAAACTAAATCAACGAAAAGTTGGTTGAAAAGAGAGATAAGTCAGACTCTCTCTTTTCAAACACTGATTTCGTTGATTTGGCCCCCATCCATTTGTTTTTTTCGCCACAGTACTCAATACTCATTCTTCTCGGCAGGATAAAGATTACTGCGTCGAGAAGAATGAGTGATATGGCGGAAGAAACAAATGCTGTGCAGAGTAACCGTTACTGTATTTTTTCCCCGTGTACGATCGACTTCAAATTATCCTTCACATATTATAGTGCGTAATCCTATGAGTCCCTAATTGGAGTGAGCAATCAATTGATGATGGGGTAATCCGAATGAAGGGAATGAGAAAGATGAACAAAATGGAATCAGAAAAAATGTATCCGAATGTTTAACACATTGAATATCAGATTCAAGGTGCAATCAACTGGAAAGCGCGGAGAATGCGATAGGATGATTGAACAGAATATAACCACAGTACGTCGTATTGGATCCACCATTCCAAAGTCCTCAATTCAAATACCAAATTTGTAATCAGAGACCTGAGAAACATGCTGGTGCAAAGTGTCAGCCGATTTTAGTTGATTTTTCCATTCTAGTCCGTCATATTAGATCCGCCATATGGAATTCGTCATTCATAACATAAAATCTATAGTAAGTGTCCCCGGAGAACTCCCAAATGAGGACTGCCAAGCGATTTCGGATGATTTTGTGTTGGATCTTAGAATATCGTCTAAATATCGCATCAATCGTTCCATAATACAGCATGATAATCAGATTCAACTGAAAAAAATCCTATCGATGCGGGATTTTTTCGCAAGGCGAATTCGTTTCTAACTCCCAAGTGTAAATTAAAATATTCATTGGCAAGTTATATTCAGTTGAATATGAGCCGTTCACTGAAAAATGCGCTTCTCAACATTTTTTTTCTCTCCATTGTAGAATAATTCTCACAGATTTCTTCAGAATTCCGTTGAACATGTGTTTATAATCAGTTATCTGGACACTTACGTACCCACTATGATATTGACAGTTCTCAAATATCTTGTGCATCGGCATTAATCAGCGTGGGAACCCGCTCTTTTACTTTTCGAGCTTTATCGTCCATAAGGGGACGATGGATATTTTTTTGAAAATCTGAAATTTTTGCTGTACCTTACTATCACCCCAAAGAAACTTTCAAACCCCATCCCCCTCAAATTGGAAGGAAAAATTTTTTTTCGGCCCACCCTTTTTATACAATATAGCAAGTGCTTCTTTCTCATATGTACTGTATTTACACTCATTGGCATCCAAAAGTCTGGGAGTGTAAGCACATGGTCTATCCTCTCCTACGGAACCTTGACTTAATATACCTGCGGTGGAATACCAATAGCATCTGTTGTAAGTATGAAAGGTTTTGCAAAATCAGGGTATTGATGAACAGGTTCAGAGCATAATTTTTCCTTCAATAATTGGAAAGCTTCTCCTTGTTCTTCTGTCCATTCAAATGGTACGTCTTTCTGCAGTCATTTTGTTAGAGGTATTGCTATCTTGGAAAATTGATGGATAAACCGTATTTAATATCCATCAAGTCCTAAAAATTGTTTGATATTCTTCGCGTTTTTGGGTCTAGGGAATTCTTGAACGGCTTATATATTTTTATGATTGGGTTTTAACCCTTCTTGAGTAATTTCATGTCCCAAAGATGATACCTCATGTCGAAGAAATCAACACTCATCGGGTTGAAGTTTCAGATTTGCTTCGCGTAATCTTCGAATCAAATCCAAATATTTCCTCCTGTGTTCAGACAATTTTTCAGCGTATATAACCATGTCATCAATATAAACGAATAATTCTACGCCTCGTAAACCGATCAATACTATGTCCATCAAATGTTGGAATGTTGCAGGGGCATTTTTCAGTCCAAAAGGCATTCTCAAAAATTCATAATGTCCATGGGGTGTTGAGAAAGCAGTTTTGTGTCTATCTTTTTCACTCATATTAATTTGATGGAAAGCCGATGTTAAATCGAGAGTGCTGGAATACTTTGCTCCTCCTAATTGATCCAATATTTCTGTTATATTTGATAATGGGCATGCGTTTCCGATCGTCTTCTCATTCGATGATCTGAAATCGAGAACTAAACGCCATCTCTTATTTCCTTGAGAATCGGGTTTTATAGGTACAATCCAAACTGAGGTATTATGAGGCGATTGTGAGGATTGAATGATTTCATTGTCAAGCATTTCATTCACTTGTTTAATTATTCCACCTTTCAACATCGGTGGGAATCTATATTGTTCCGTATGTATTGGATTTTCATCAGTGGTGGGAATATCATGTTCTAGTCAATGGGTGGAAGTTAATTCATTACCAGGTATGTGATATAACTCCATCCTATCTTCCATCAAAGTTTCTACTTCTTGTCGTTCGTTTGTACTCAAATGATCTAATCTGAGTAGTTCAAGAATGTTCTGCAATCGATCATCTGCTTGAAATGTAAGAATTTTCCGTTTTTCGATCTTCAATCTGTTTCATTTCTTTCTTCCACCTTCCTTTTGAGTGTGCTCCATTCCGCATATATCAATTTCAGGAACGGCTATTTGAACTTCCTCTTCAGTAGTGTCGACTATAGGTAAGTATGCTTGACCATTTTGATTTTTAACTACACAATCTCCAATATAGAGACCCTGATCTGCCCTCGAACGTGAAATATATTCTTCTGATAGTGAAGTTTCTTCCAAATTGACATGCATAATTTGCCTTGTTCGCGGTGCTATTTTATAGATTTTAGTGGTTTGAAAAACGGTATTTTCTGATCATTTATCTCTAAACAACTGTTTTCCCAATCCAATTTTGCTCTATGTTCAGCAAGAGAAGGAGCTCCCACTATTCCATCCTATTCAATAGGAAAATCATTAGAAACTACATGCAATTTAGTAATATTTCCCAGAAAATTCAAAATAATTTCTCCCAAAGTGGGTACCATTTCGGAAGATATTCCAGATAAATGAAGAATTTCGTTTTTATGATTTTCAACTTCATTTTGTATCATGTGTTTTTTAATCAAACAAAGCCCAGCACCCGAATCCAAAAGTAATACAGTGGGTTCAAATAGTGTTATTCGTATAGATGGACAATGTAATTCTAAAGTCAATTTGACATTTGTGGCTCGGGAATATCCTCTTGAACCAATCTGATTTGGTTTTGGAGAGGATTTCCAGCCTCACTCGCAGAGAGGCTCCGCGAGTTTCCCGGAGCTGGTATACTAGATGCGATTCTCTGATTTCCATCATTTCTGTGTTCGGAGTTGACATCACTATTCTTTTGATTTTTCAACTGATATTGTAATTCACGGCACATATCTGCTGAGTGTCCATCAATTCCACAATATTGACATGGTGTTCCTCTTTGATTTTGATTCTGTGGACAGACGTTAGCTGAATGTCCGGTATTATCACATATTTGACATCTAGTATTTTAGGGACAATTCATCACTGGATGTCCCGCATTCCCACACCTTGGACAACCTCTATTCACTCGACAATTTTTTGCCTCATGATTTGTCATACCACATAACTGACATTTTGTTATAATTCGCGTCATCTTGATAGGGACATAATATCAAAATTCATCGGCTATATGTCCGTATTTTTTACATATTTGGCACACATTTCGACTACGAGGAAATCAATTTTGCTTTCAATTCTTGTTTGAGCTTCTACAATTGTTAGCTTCATGTCCATATTTATTGCATATTTGACACTGTGGTTTTTTATCAGTATCATTGGGTTTCTTATATTTGTGACATTGTATGACGATATGTCCGTCATTATCACAAATCCGACATCGTTTAGTTTTCCTCCTTATTTTCTTGCTCAGTTTCGGACAATCTCCTGATTTGTGTCCGGATTTTTCACATAGAACACATCTTTCTTCTCTGATGGATAGATTCCTCAATTGTACTCGAGCTGCAATTTCTTTTCCCAGCGTTATTGCTTCTGGACCAGCAGCATTGAGGTCTTCTCTCTCTTCCATGAGACTGTAGCTTTCAGATTTTCAACCACGAACGAAAGCTTTATAGACAGCGGTTTCGAGTTCAGTGGTTTTTTCAGGGGTGATTTCGTTGTTGTTTTCGTTTCCATAAGCGTTGATTATTCTTGATCCTAATTTTCGCGCTCTACTGAAATATGTAGCTGCATCCTCTCGTTCTTGTTCATATGAGGTACCCAATTTCCCTATAAGTTCAATACTGGATTCACGAGTAGAGTA
Organism: Gonatopus flavifemur; assembly: GCA_018340375.1. Taxonomy (NCBI): domain Eukaryota; kingdom Metazoa; phylum Arthropoda; class Insecta; order Hymenoptera; family Dryinidae; genus Gonatopus; species Gonatopus flavifemur. Next base: position 78,552 of record JAFFJZ010000125.1, on the reverse strand, counting down.
TATGGGGCATTCCACGTCAGATCAGCCGAAAAAAAAGTGACATGTTTCCGATTTACACCAAATTTGGTGGGGTCAAAGAGGTGCTCGAACAGAGACAAAACCTCAAATATTAGCCTCTTTCATGCAGTTATATGGGTTTTATAGTACAAACAAGAAAAATCACATTTTTATTCATTTTCTATTAACTCAACAGGGAGATGCGATGAAATTCTGGAAAAATTCACACATCTCAACTGAATTCTCTCTCTGGAGAAATTTGAGAAAAAATTTTTTTCCCAAAATTTTTTGGAGAAAAACTTATTTTTCTCAAAAAAGTCAATTTATCTCAGAAGGCCCGATCTTCGATTTCTTTGAAAGAAATATATGTTGTAGCTGCATTCTTCACGAACATTTTCCATATTTGAGAAACAAGGAGCCACCAAAATTGTGAAAGTTATGAACGTTTTAGTGGAGCAACTCGCGTTATGGCATGATTTCGTGCGAGACTGAAATTTCACAGTGCGAGGAAATTATATAATTTTTGGCTCGGTTTTTGCACTCATTTTTTTTCAGTTCGTTATTGTGTAAATTATTATTTGAGGATATACCAATGAAATTTTATAACTAACAAATACGTCATTCACACAAATGTTGAAGTTACAATTTCTTTATTGTTGATTTTACATCATTCGAAGTAGTCTTGAATGCAACAACATTTCCACGGATCGAGGATGCGTGATGGAACGAAAGTGTGATTTCCACTGTTTTGCACTCCTCATGCCTAGTTCTCAGATACTCAATTACAACTTTGTAGTCGCCCTGAGAACAAAAGCATAGACGATAATTTTTTAAACTATCTGAGGCCCACTCATATAGTTTTGCAGCTGTTAGAACCTCATTTCTTGTCCCAATCTGTAGGCAGTATCGTCTTGCTAGGCGTTTTAATGTATCACCAACACCATCGCAAGCTCCTTTCCCATGAGCAGTAACGAAGAGGTTCCACTCTGCTTCTACTTCAAAATCTTTTTTATGATGACTTGAATCACAAAAATTTCTCTTATTCCTATACTGCTGTGGTGCACTGTCAGGAAAATAGATGATTTTTTCAACAGCTGCAAACTTTTCTTTCAGGAACTGGATCATTTGTTTCTGGAACATGAACACAGCAATAGTATCATGTTCAAGACAATCCGATATTCCAACGTAGGATAGATGCTCGATCTTATTGGTTGAAATATCATGATAGTATATGACGAATGGGTGAACTGTCGCTTGATTATTATTCCAATGAGACCCTTGAACGGCTTCTTGTACAACAAATGCGAAGTTTTCTGAAAAATCAAGCGTCACCACAAATTCGCCTGGTTGTAAATTTTCTTTAATATTTTTGAAATGCCGAGACTGTTCCGTAGCAACGAAATCATGTGATCCTAATTTCGTCAATTTCTCCACGAGCGACGAAATGAATTCTTCCTTACTGTCAGTGATAATTTTCAAAGTGGATCTCAATTCAAATTATAATAATTGAGATACGTCATGACAAGAATCAATAACTTCGTTTCAATGTGAGAAAAAAGTTACCTATCGGTGGAAATCCATTGTTCGTAAGTAATCTCATCAATTTCTGCATTATCAAAAGTTTCAATCAATATATTGCATAAAATATTTTTGTCCGGGCACGATTTGCATTGGCCTTCGTAACATTCACTACTTGGTACTGAACACAACAAGTATTGGAGGAGCAATTTGTATACGTTTTTCCGATGAATAGGAATGTCCCAAGTTTCAGTCAATTGACTCAATTTGCAGCCTGAGAGCGAATTTTTCAGTAGAATGTTGCTTAGAAGTAAGTCGAAGTTCCCGCTGTTTAAAAGTATGTATAACTTACCTCCAATCATCAGTTGAACATTCTGATGGATAATGCGAACACATACAGTGTGAGTTTCACTAGCAGTGAGTTCCAAAATGCATTCGGTTGGCCGAAGTTAAGCAAATTTGGGAAATCCAACTTGCAAATCCGGAAACTCAAATTTGAAGCACTGGTATAATTCTTGTGAGTTGCAATAAAGAAGTCTTCTCCGGGTTTCTTCTTTGGAGCCATCACTATTTTTAATCAGGACATGATCTTTCATTCCTAGGAGTTCTTTTGAGTTTTGCTCACATAGATGAGACTGCTTTATTGCAGCGATCGTCTCATCTGGGAGTCCTTTTCCGATTTGTGCGTCAGGCACAGGAAGCACTTCCTTTCCATTTCTTGATTTTATCGCTTGATTGGCCATGTATTTAGAGCAGTTTCATCGTTCTATTATATCAGTAAATTCGAACAAAGATGGCGAAGATGTTGAAATTCGGAACTCATCGTCTCTGAAAAGGTCACAGTTTATTTCATGAATCAAATTATCGAATCACGAGTGTACGTATATAATTGAGGGAAGTATTGGGATTCGATACATTTCCATTCCATGTAATTATCGTTCAACAATATTTGAAGTTTTCAACTTTGAAATATTACCGGGATGTATTTTCGGCCTGGGACTTTTCTTGATGTACGTGGTCATGACTTCTCCGTAAGCTTTCACTTTATCGTCATTGTCGATAGCAATTTCCACATTTGTGATTTCTTCGAATTTTCGCTCGATGGTTGCTTGTGCAGATTCTACTTTCTTCAGTCACATATTCTTTTCTGAAAAGTCTATCGAGATGAAGAAATTATTAAAAGATAGTAACGATCATACTGAGAGAAATTTATATAGTTACTGTAACTGGAACGTCTCAACTGAACATTCTTAATGGGATCTACTGAAAATTCGATCGATTCAATCAAAAACTCAGAGTTGATTCATTCCTCTCAGAATATTTGGTTGAGACTTTTTAGTAACATTAATCATATGAATCTCCCCGTGTATAAGAAGAGTTTTTCAATGGAATCAAAAATGTGATGCATTTACACACTTGCTATCGTCAATTCGGCTCTCATCCAAAGCAGCGAGTGCAGTATTGAGTTTTTGTTCACGTACACTCTGTTCTGTGAATTCTTCTGTTTTATCGTCGTTGTCCGACGAGCATAATTCTAAGTGTGATTGGGGGGCTTGTTCTGGTTGGACCCCATTAATTTTCATCCTACATCTGGTGCAAACTACAGCATTATCAGGTACTGATTCAAATTTCTGTTGATTTTCTTCCGATAATCTTCTCAAGTCTTTTACGCCACCTACAGAAAAGGGAGGAGATCACAACAATAGTGGAGTGACCTCAAAAGTGCTACGTCAATAATGCAAGAGAGCATTACTCAACAATTGGAAAGTTGAACGCGTGAAAAAAGACTACTGATATACGAGAACTTACGGCCACTGCAGGTTCCGAATGGATTCCAGCAAAGCTTTTTCTTCGGCGGACTCATATCAATTCATAAGTGAAGTCGAATTATTTGAGTACTGAACGAAAATCCGCTATGAAAATTCAAAGGTTTCCACACAATTTTTGAACAAACACAAACATCAGCCGGGAACAAATTGATTGTGATCTGAACAGACTAACCTCAGTCGCATCGACATATGAATAACGCGTACCAACAATTAAAATCAGCCGAATACAAGTTGTTAGTTATCTGAATAAACTGAAGTTGATCGCATCGCAGCCGAGTGGAACATTTTGAATGCACGAAGAAGTCATGACCACGTACCAAGAAAAGTTCCAGGCTGAAAAAACATTCCGGTAACATTTCAAAGTTGGAAACTTCAAATATTGTTGAACGATAAGTACATGGAATGTAAATGTATCGAATCCCAATACTTCCCTCAATTATATACGTACGGCCACTTGTGATTCGATAATTTGATTAATGAAATAAACTGTCACCTTTCCAGAGACGATAAGTTCCGAATTTCAACATCTTTGCCATCTTCGTTCAAATTTACTGATATAATAAAACGATTTAACTGTTCTAAATACATGGTCAATCAAGCGATAAAATTGAGAGATGAAAAGGGAGTACTTTCTGTGCCTGACGCACAAACCGGGAACGGACTCCCAAATGGAACGATCGCTGCGATAAAGCAGTTTCATCTTTGTGAGCAAAACTCAAGAGAACTCCCAAGAATGGAAGATCATGTCTTGATTAAAAATAGTGATGGCTTTAAAGAAAAAACCCAGGAAAGACTTCTTTATTGCAAGTCACATTTGTGTCAATAACGTACTTGGTAGTTATCAAATTCTATTATAGATAATAGAAGGATATCCTTGAATAATCATTTACACAATAAGAAACTGAGAAAAAATGGTTGCAAAATGATTATCGACAACCAAGTCAAAAATTGTATAATTTCCTCGCACTGTGAAATTCCAGTCTCGCGCAAAATCATGCCATAACGCGGGTTGCTTCACTAAAACGTTCATAACTTCCACAATTTTGAAGGCTCCTTGGATTTTGAATATGGAAAATGTTCTTGAAGAATGCAGCTACAACATATTTTTCCTTCAAAAAAATCTAAGACCGGGCCTCTCGAGATAAATTGACTCTTTTGAGAAAAGTAATTTTTCCTGCAAAAAATTTTGGGGAAAAAAAATTCCCAAAAATTTCCCCAAAAAGGGAATTCAGTTGAGCAGATGTGTGAATTTCCCCAGAATCTTACCTCATCTCCCTGTTAAGGTAATAGAAAATGAATAAAACTGTGATTTTTTTCTTGTTTGTACTGCAAAATCCATACAACTGCATGAAAAAGGCTAATATCCAGAGTTTCATCTTTGTTCGAGCACCTCTTTGACCCCACCAGATTCGGTCTCAATTGGAAACATGTCACTTTTTTCCGGCTGATCTGACGTGGAATGCCCCATTATTCCTTCCAATACATTGAATAATCCTTCAACAGCAGCAGGATTCGAACTTCGATGTGTAGGGCTCCATCTTTCAGTTTGGATCGTATCAAAGTGGTGAAATTTCTTTCCATGGCGGGGCCTGATTAGTAGTCTCGCGTCGGTGCATGCTGCAGCAAATTCACTGAAGCTACAACCATCTCGAGTTCCAGGAAAGACGGGAATCAGCGAAACCGCGTCTTGAGGTTTGATGAATTGTTCAGCCATGATATGTCGTCGAATTACTTTTGGGGTATTTCGTAATAGAGCACCAATGAAAATGTCTCTCAGAACAATTTCTCCAGTGGTTCGAATGGTCTTTCTCATAGTTAATTTTGGATGAGTATTTGATTTCCTAGTAGTTCCAGTGTTCTTGAATGGAGTACTACTTACGATGGTCCTTCCTAATGGTGACGATGTGTTGACTCCTGACAGTATTGGTGTGTCGTTTTGTTTTGTGGTTTGTAATTGGTTGACAATAGATGTACTTCCCAAAGTACTTCCGTCAGTGTTTTTGAGTGGAGTGCTGATCACAGTAGAATTCCCTGTTAGATTAGTAGCTTCTCCTTGAATTTGTCGTGACTCTACAGCAGTTTCTTCGATTATATCGCCGAGTCTGACAGAAATGATGGTATCCTCTAAGTCAGTGCTATCGTCTCTCAATTCTCCTTGGCCGTCACGGTTATCTTCTTTCTGTCTTTTGGAATCCTCGAGAGTTTGGATTCCGGTGCAAAAGCAGTGATGCCAGCGGTACGAGAAATGTACCCCTTCCATGCAGCCAGCGTACAGACGCACACTAATGCACTCCCAATACTCCCAATGGGGGTGCATTAGTGTGTGTGCTGTACACTGACTCCATGGAGGGGGTACATTCCTTGTATCGCTGCATCACTGTGCGAAAGGATTCTCGATATTGGCGAAGTCTTCTTCTCCCTCCTTGTTCCCTTCCGATGTCGATAATTCTGGGTTCAGGGGTGTATTTTTTTATGCTTCATTCAATTTCTTAGTTTGACTACGTGTATTAGCGCTCGACATTTACCCTCAAAAGAAGAATTTCGGGGAAATAGAATTTATTTTCATGTCTTTACAAAGTATATACATAATTCATCGCGTTAGTTAACGTTCAATTCCCTATTTGTCTCTTACGAATGAATAATTCAATTTATCCATTCGGAACTTTGCAGGTATCAATCGTTCACGTACTCATATGAGGGAATAATAATTAATCATTCAATCCTACCTTGATAGTAGTGTTCAAATTATTCGTTTGTTCGAAACTGTTCGATATTCAATATCACCGTTTCGTGAAGAACGTTTCGAAAACCCAATGGTTTGCAAATTGTCGATCCCTTCGAAGAGACTCCGTTACGATTTTTCATAAAATTCCAATTTGTTCATTTAACAATTTCCTATCATATATTTTCCAGTTCGTGTTTGTTTAGTTTCAATTTAAAATTCATTCACAATATTCAATGAACAATCCAGTGGAAGAGAGAGAGAAAAAAATAGAATCATTTGACCTTTAGTTCACGTTGATCAACGTAAATCTCCATTCTGAACGAGACGGCCCTTCGAAAACGAAAAGAATTTTGAAGAATTAATAATTTCACGGGAAATTGAGAGCAGCGGACTGTAATTGAGGTGTAGGTCATTCCTCGATGGAGTATTCGCGTTGGAACTGGGAAAAGAACTTGGTTCCTAAAATGATGAACACGTGTTTGGAGAAAACGTGATTTTAATTTGTACCAAACTACACGTCTGTACGCACCGGCAGATTGATGAGGAAAGAGAGTACTATCTCCTAGCATGAGTTACAGAGTTATCGTTACGGAGATCATTACGACTCAGATAACCAATGATAATCGATCATAATGAGGGTAGGTACTATTTTTACTGGGCGGATGATCTCTCTCGCTTTACACAGTCGTACTTAGGACGTGGATATATATCAGCATATAGTACATATCTCTATATACATGGTGTTCGAATCATCACAGAATACATGTTATAAAATGTAATTCACAATTTAACGAATCTTGAACATACCGCCCACCTTTCGTGGGATACACGAAACAGATCCCGATGATCTTTACAATTTTCCGTATGATAGTGCGTAAAGCAACAAACGAATATGATTAGGCTGAAATCTATAAGTTTACAAAACGGTTCATTCACTAGAACTATTCTTGATTGGCAATTTGCACAATTTTGTTATCGGTCTCGTAAGGATGATCTGAACTGTTTTGATGGTCACCACGCGTACGCAACCGCCCGGTCCTGGATGGCATTCTTTGATACGACCCAACTCCCATCTGGAAGGAGGGAGATTGGGATTTTGTATGAGAACTAAATCTCCGCGATTAAGGTTAGATCGAGCCGTAGTCCATTTGCATCTCCGCTGCAGAGAGTTTGAATAATCCTTGGACCAAACACGCCAAAATCGCTCAGACATCTTTTGAGTAGCTTGCCATCGTGACAATCTGTTGTCATATAATTCGAGAACGGAAGGAGAAGGCACAGATTTTAAAGCGGCACCTATAAGAAAGTGATCTGGCGTTAACGCGTCGAATGTCTCGATATCATCAGTCAGAGGAGCAATAGGCCTTGAATTAAGACAAGCCTCTATTTGACAGAGTAAGGTGTTGAACTCCTCTGAAGTTGGTGTAAAGGACCCGAGAACGCGTTTTAAATGGTGTTTTACGCTCTTAATACCCGCCTCCCAGATTCCTCCGAAATGGAGGATTGACGGTGGTAGAAAATGCCAGGAAATCCCGTTGACCGCGAGTTTATTCATGATTGAGGGGTCAGTTGTAATTAATTGATAATTGGAGCGCAATTCGCGATCCGCTCCTCGAAAGGTGGTACCACGATCGCTATACATATGGCCAAGCAATCCTCGTCGGGCCATAAAACGATCAAGAGTGGCTGAAAACGTTGATGACGAATAATCATGCACCAATTCCAAGTGAATTGCCCTGGTGGTCAGGCAAACAAAGAGCCCAATGTATGATTTGTGCGGCTTACAACCTCTTCCTTGTTTTGATAGTACCAAGAATGGTCCGGCATAATCGACACCGGTGTGTGTGAACGGACGAGGAGGTTGTGTGCGTATTGAGGGCAAATCGGCCATGATCTGAGAAGATGTTACGGCTCGCTCTCTGGTGCACTCGATGCGATTGAAAACACATGATTTCACGGCTGATCGGGCTCCTAAGACCCAATAATTTTCTCGCAATGTGCGGAAGGTTAGTTGTATTCCCCCGTGTAAAGTATTTTCGTGATAGTGTTGAATTATGAGTGTAGCCACTTGATGTCGAGGCAACACGGCAAAAAACATTTGGTGGTACGACAGATGAGAATATTTTGACCGCCCACCATCCCGAAGAATTCCATATTCATCCAGAAATGGATGAAGTCGAATCAATGGGCTGTTTCTAGGCACAGGTTTTCCCGATCTGAGGTAATTCATTTCCGAGACGGCGGCGGAAGACTGCGCAACTCTTATCCAGTATATGGATGCTTCATCGATTTCTGACGCCTGCAAAGCGACAGAAACATAATGGTTTTCCTTAGTTCCGGGATAGTGGCAGAATCTGAATACATAGGCTGTTACTTTTGACAGTTTTGACCACGTTGATACTTCATGAAGAAGATCCCAATCAGAATGTTTGGTATTCAAATGAACTTCTTCATTGGTTTTGAGCTCTAAATCTGGAGTTGGTATTGAATCGATATTTTGAGTTGGCCAGGAGTGTGGGGATTGAGAGAGCCATGGTGGACCAGACCACCACAACGAATGTTCGCTCAGTTCTTTCGCCGAAATACCACGTGACGCACAGTCGGCGGGATTTTGCTGAGTAGGAACATATTTCCACTGAATACCTGGAAGAAGGGTTCGAACTTCCGAGACGCAGTTTGCCACGTATGTTTCCCATACGCATGGCTTCTTTTTTAACCAACCTAGCGTAACTGTGGAGTCCGTCCAACAGTGGAGTGTTGAATTTTCGAAGCCTTTGGAAGAAACAACATAGTTCATCAATCGGGCCAATGAGACCGCACCCGCAAGTTCTGATCGTGGTACACTTGATGTTGTTACAGGAGCGACTTTTGATTTGGCCTTGAGAAGATTGACTGTGTTGTCGTCTGAATCACCGTGAATTCCCGAATATATCACAGCGGAGTAGGCTTCATTGGATGCGTCGGAAAATCCGTGCAATTCGATGGATAATTCAGAGTTTCTGTAAGCCATCCATCGGGGTATACTCAACGAATTTAAATGACGCAGTTCTTGACAATAATTCGTCCACTGTTGGAGCAAATCAGCTAGAAGACTATCATTCCAATTGAGATTATGAGACCATAACGTGTGCATTAGGATTTTCGAGGTAATTACGACTGTAGTTGTCCAGCCGAGAGGGTCGAATATTGTAGATATCAGAGACAACACTGTGCGTTTTGTAATAATGGATGGTGAAGTCAAATTGAGGCAGATTTTGAAACTATCATCCGAGGCTGTCCATCGGATTCCAAGAACTTTGATTTCTTCAGAATTTTGAAATAATTTACTCTCATCTGTATTGCAATCAGTCAATTTGATATCTTTCAACAGATGAAGATGATTGCTGGCCCATTTGCCGAGATGGAAACCAGCGGAACTAAGTAATTGAATAACTTGATCTCGAATACGTTTAGTTTGTGATATTTCGTCGGATCCGAAAAGAAGATCGTCGACGTAAATATTCTCTAATAGAATGGGTGCTGCAAAAGGATAGTTTTTGCCTTCATCATGAACTACTTGACGAATAGTTCTCAAGGCTAAGAAAGGGGCACATGTCATCCCGTAGTTAACAGTGGCTAGTTCCAATGGTAAGATATTATTGGTGGATGAGGATTTCTATAACATACATTGATATTTTCTGTCCCTGGGATCTACCCATATTTGACGGAACATTCCAATTATATCCGAAGTATACACGTACTTGGAACGGCGCCATTGCAGAATGACACGAGGGAGTTCAGTTTGTAATTCGGGACCACACATCAAAATATCGTTTAGCAAACGACCACTTCGATTCGGGCATGAAGCGTTAAATACTACGTGCAAGTTAGGTTTGCCATTTGTCACACGGAAAACAGGGTGATGCGGAATATAAACAGTGTGAGTATCCTTTTCTGGAAAGCTGATAGTATTGAGATTGCCCAAATTCTCATATTCGTTTAAAAACTCTTCGTACATTGAACGAGCAATGGGTTGAAGTTGTAATCGACGTTCGAGTCGAAGAAGAGATTTGAGTGCAATTTGGTAGTAATCCCCAAGTTCAGCAGGGCAATTGGGTTTAAAAGGAAGCCTAACCATATAGCGCCCATCGGAATGTCGAGAGTGTGTGGTGAGAAAATGATTCTCACATATTTCGTCTTCTGCACTCAGAAAGGATGACGGTGGGATTTCTTCAACCTCCCAAAATTTTTGAAGGGATTGTTCCAAGTTTAGGTTACAATGATGCGAAAAAATAGTCTTTCGTGAATCAACATCAGAAGAATTTGGCCCAGAAATAACCCAGCCAAAGATTGTATTCTGAGCATTCGAGGTTTCAAGTGGGCCCTGAATGACGCCTTCTGGAAGTATAGAGTCATAAATATCGGCTCCGATTGAGAGCGAGATACCTTCATCAGACGAGGAAGAATCGGCTAAATCTAGCCCCTGTAAATGCTTGAAAGATTTCGAAAGAATCTGAGAGGCTGGGATGTAAGAGGTAATAGTACGTACTACAAATGCTCGGATGGGAAAATTGATATTAATTCCTCTGACTGGTTCGATCGAAAATTCGACCACAGATTTTATTTTGCTTACTCGATTACTGCTCAAACCCGAAATTGTAGCACTGCAACTATGCTTAGGTAGTTTTTAAAGTTATACGATTGTTTCAGTAACAAATGAGCAATCGGATCCTTGATCCATTAATGCTCTCACTTCCATTGCATTTCCATTAGAGTGACGAATTATGACCCAAGCGGTAGCTAATATTATCGAGGGACTAGTATCTGGTTGTTGAATACGGCTATGCAATGATGTGTGGGCATTAATTTAACTCGAGAATAGTGCAGCGTTACAATTCAAGGTTGAAGTGTTGAGCAGAGGTTCAGGTTGTGACCTAGATGATGTGGAAGTATTAGAAGAAACTCGTGATTCTCGGTGCAACAAGGAGTGATGATTTTGTTGGCAATGGAAACAAGTAACTTTGCTCTTACAATCTTCCAAATTATGACCTTTCGATGAACAGTAATTGCACAATTGCGATTTGCGAACAAACATCTCTCGTTGTTGCACTTCCATATTCTTAAATTTATCACATGAATACAACTCATGGTTTCCTTGACACAATGAGAATTTTAATCGAGAAGAAGTGAAGTGTGAACTTGAAGTATTTTGACGAAACGCTTTTTGCGTAGAGGAACCTGGATAGCCCGGCGCTTTGACGGGAGTTGAATATGCTTCCAAACATCTAATTCGCACATCGAGAAATTCACTGAATTTTCCAAAAGTAGGATATCCCGTAAAATCTCCCAACCTCGTTTCCCACTCGCGCCATGATTGTTTATTCAGTTTTTGGGTCAAAAAGGAAACCACCCAATCGTCCCAGTGATCGACCGGGCGATCCAGATTCTTCAGAGCTGACAGAATTTCAAGAACTGTATCTCGTCAACATTTTAACCCTTCAACAGGTTCGTCATGAATTACCGGAATGTTATATAAATTACGAAAATGAGCATCAATAATTGCACGTTTATTATCCTAACGTTCTTCAAGCAAATCCCAAGCTACTTGGAAGTTGGCTGCAGTGATCTTGGTATTTCTCACGAACGTGCTGGCTTCGTCTTTAAGACTACTCTTGAGGTAATCTAATCGTTGCACTGCAGTCAAATTTCGATTCTTAACGATCATCGATTCGAATAAATCATGAAATTCAGGCCATTCTGAATAGTTACCCGAGAATTCAAGAAGATTTATCCGTGATAGTTCGCAATGATTAGGATTACTTACAGACGGTGTTGGATTTATAGTTTCGTCTAACGGAGCATTTCTGTCTACCAGATCACCGAACTTTTCATGAATGAAATCGATCGTCTGCATATAGGTGTCCTTAATGGTGTCGATAGGCGCAGATTCGATGATCGAGTTGACGTCCTCATCCGATTCACCAGCGTGAGCTTTGATGGAAAAATAAAGTTCCTTACATCTCAGCCAATTCTTCTCCAATACAGGAAGACGTCCGCGAAGAATGGTGAGGCTGTCCACTTTGCCTGACCCATTTTTTCAGTGTTAGACACTGCATTGCCGATTGAACGGACAGTGTATTGATATTCTTCGCCCATCAAGGGGGAGGTCCATCATGAAGCTACCATCCGCCATTTTGATTATGGTTGAACAAAATATCGAGATAATAGAAAATAGATTTTTAACGTCTTGAGCGGTGCACAGAACAATAAAGTAATGCTCTGTGAATTGAATCATCAACGGTTGATGAGTGTGATTTATCACACAACGTATGTATACTTGAACTGAGTATGAAAGATTCTCAAAGAGAATGAGTACAGTGTGCAATACCTAAGCTGGAATATTGCACTAGAATAGTAGTTTGTACTTGGGTATGAATATGTATGAGTACTCAAATTGAATGAAAGTTTTGTACAGAAAAGGAGTACGATGTACAATACACTAGTTGGAATATTGTACAAATAGTCGCTCGGACTTAGAATGATTTGAAAAAGCTCGAATTCGTACACGAATTTGAGATACGAGCGAAGCGATCGCTTTACTACAGAGATGCGTAGAGATATGTGAATACGAAACAAGATTGATAATTGAAGAAATCACAGTTCAGCGGGCAAGCGTAAGACCTTGGAATCTTGTCTCGATTTGAAGAATGATAGTATTATATGCCTATCATATCAATATCAAATTCCGTAAGAGGAAAGATTTGAATTTTAGATTGACGGCGATTCGAATCAATGATAACGAATGTGTCGTAGAAGAATGAGAGTGAACTCGGATTCAATGAAGCACGAGTTTGAAATTATCATGCGAGATGAAGGAACTCAAGTTCAAAGAGAAGCAAGAATTGAATTTGCAGATAATTTTCAAAATTACTCGTCGAAAAGAAGTGCGCTGCATCAAGAGCTGGGAGCGACGGTGACTGCGTACAGGCGTGAATACGTATTGCGAGGAGGAAATTCCCATGTATAGAGTGTCGAGGTGGTGAGAGTACTGCTTATCCATGCGAAGGTGTATCGATGTATGCGTATCCACGTTGCCAGCACGATGCATTGGATGATGAAATTTTCACAGGTTTTTTCAAAGTACACCAAATCAACTCGGCACAACGCACAGAATTCCTACTTTTAACAATGTTCAGTCACACTTTCAGTGATTTTTTTTTCACTCACGACACGAGAATTCGAAAGTTTCTGTTCGTGTCAATCTGTTCACAACGTGAATCCGGCTCGAAGGACCATCTTGAACGAGACAGCCCTTCGAAAATGAAAAGAATTTCAAAGAATTAATAATTCCACGAGAAATTGAGAGCACCGGACTGTAATCAAGGTGTAGGTCATTGCTCGATGGAGTACTCGCATTGGAACTGGGAGAAGAACTTGGTTTCTAAAATGATGAACACGTGTTTGGAGAAAACGTGATTTTAATTTGTATCAAACTACACGTCTGTACGCAACGACAGATTGATGAGGAAAGAGAGTGCTATCTCCTAGCATGAGTTACAGAGTTATCGTTACGGAGATCATTACGACTCGGATAACCAATGATAATCGATTATAATGAGAGTAGGTACCATTTTTACTGGGCGGCGAGGGGCCTTTCACTCCGGAATCACTGAGTTTCGTCGATTCAGAATCGATTCCGAATCGAACTTCAGTTATAGAACTCAACGATGTAATTCTTGGTTCAGTGGAATCAAGAACACAAATTCGACTCGTACAGAATCGAGACAATGAGTTGGAACAGTACGGAATCAGCTGGAATCAACGGACTCACCGACAATCACTCCCATCTGGCCCAGATCAAGGGATTTTTATACGAGTCAGAGCGAGTCGAGGCAAATCGGTACGTACTCAACAAATTTCGTTAGTCCACGTGTGTCCACACGTGATCAGTCCACGTGTTTTGATCGAATGAATAATTGATGAATACATTCGAAATCAGTGGCATAAACAAACCATGTAGCGCCATAAGTTCTCGAAAAGTTGCAGAAATTGAATCCAACTGCACACCGAGAGGGGTTTCATGCTTTTAGCATGTTGAAAGTTGATTAAATTGGAAACTCTTGTCTTGGATCTTGATTCCGAGAGAAAATTTGGTATGAAATAGTACTTGATAGTTGAAAAAAAATTTACAGCTGGAAAAGTTTCATTATTGAGTGATATAATTCTGCAATTTTTCAGTCTGTTAATTTAATTAATTTAAGCATGAAACTGAGTAAACCGAAGGAAAATCAAGAACGAAAATCAATGTACTCGAACAGCTAGTCAAAAATACAAGTAAAATAACAGAATTATTACGGAATCAGCTCGGGCTCAGGGAGAATCAGACCGTTTTCCCGTACTCGTGTCAACTTGAGCTCGAAAGCGTTGAAATCACTTCCATCGATGCTTCGAATTCGCAGCTTGATTCTTGTCTACTTTATTGAGTGGAATCATCATGTGAATCAAAATCACAGGTAATCAACAAGAATCACCGGATAAGTTGTTTAATATGGAATCGATTCCAGAGTGAAAGGCCCCTCGCTGGGCGGATGATCTCTCTCGCTTTACACAGTCGTACTTAGGACGTAGATATACAGGGCGTCCCATTTGAAACAGGACAGCTGAATAACTCTTCGGGGGATGGAGGGGGAGAAAACTTGTTCAGATAAAAGTTGTAGGGTTCGAAGGGGGCCATAAAATGGTGACCTTGAATTTGACCTTGAGGTCAATTTTGAGCATAATTGATGGTCAAAGTATGTTTTTTCAAATGGAAAACCCTACGTTCGACCTCAGAAATGGAAAGAGCGGAAAATTTTACGTCCGAATATGTTGACATATCAGGTCATTTAGAGGTCATTTGGAGGTCAAAAAACCATTTTCTATGGATTTTCACGGAAAAGCCTCAAACGAGTTGTTTCTCTGACCAAAGTTATTAAAGTTAAAGTGAAACCCCACGTTTCGACCTTGAATTGGAAGTAAACAGAACTAACCTTCAGAGTTTATTCTTCATATCAGTACGAAAATGATCATTAAGAAGTTGTCATCGTTTACGGTGTGAGTGCGGGTTCAAAATGGTTTATTCACCTAACGAATGTGTTGATATTTGAATGATCTTGGGTGAGTGTCGCGGAGTGTATCAAAGAGCGTCACGATTGTACGGAGAGCGGTTTGGAGATCGGCAGCATCATCCTTCTCCAGGAGTCATTGGCCAAGTTGAAAGAAATTGTCGACAAGGAAGGATTGGTCAACGCCGAAACAATCAAGGTTTCAACTTTAACGACCCTCGATGCGTTGCTGTTTTAGCAATAATACACATGAATCCTCATGTTAGTTTACGTGATATTGAACGCGATTTGGGTATTCCACGCAGTACGGCACACAGAATTCTACAAGCTGCTCAATATCATCCGTACCACATCACACTGACCCAAGAATTATCTCAACAAGATATGAAGAATCGGGTTAACTTTCGCCATTGGGCTTTACAGAGGTTGACCGAAGCGCCTGATTTCTTTCGATATGTTCTTTTCAGTGATGAATCAACGTTTCAAAGTACTGGCTTGTTAAATCGTCACAATAGCCACTATTGGTCAGCGCAAAACCCGCACTGGACTCAACAAGTTGATCATCAGCATCGGTGGAGTATAAATGTTTGGTGTGGAATTCTGGACAATCAAGTTATTGGGCCGTATTTTTTTGATGGAACTGTTAACGGTCCTAATCATCTACAGTTTTTACAGAATGAATTACCAGTTCTCATGGAAGATGTGACATTAGCAACTAAGCAGAGGATGTGGTATCAGCAAGACGGTGCACCACCACACTTCGCTCGATGTGTGAGGGATTATCTAAATATCCTTTTCCCCAATCGTTGGATTGTTCGAGGTGGATTTGTACTCTGGCCGGCAAGATCTCCTGATCTCACCCCTCTAGATTTTTATTTGTGGGGTTACAAAAAAAATGTCGTTTATACCAACCGACCAACAACACCTGTGGATCTACAACAACGCATCAAATACGCAATTGCGAATATTCGTGCAGAAGTTTTTCAGTCTGTTCTTGGAAACTTTCGACGCCGGCTGGAGTTATGTATTGAAGTAAATGGCGGTCAATTCGAACATCTCCTGCAATAAGTGTGTCTTACCCGTCAACGGATTTGTGCCATCTGTAATTATAAAACGACGAACTGGAAAAATAAATAATTTTTCAATTATTGTTCCAAATTTGGCATTCATTATCGTTCTCAAGGTCGAATTCAAGGTCGAAACGTGGGGTTTCACATCAACTTTAATAACTTTGGTCAGAGAAACAACTCGTTTGAGGCTTTTCCGTGAAAATCCATAGAAAATGGTTTTTTGACCTTCAAATGACCTCTAAATGACCTGATATGTTAACATATTCGGACGTAAAATTTTCCGCTCTTTTAATTTCTGAGGTCGAACGTAGGGTTTTCTATTTGAAAAAACATACTTTGACCATCAATTATGCTCAAAATTGACCTCAAGGTCAAATTCAAGGTCACCATCTTATGGCCCCCTCTGAACCCTACAACTTTTATCTGAATAATTTTTTTCCCCCTCCATTCCCTGAAGAGTTATTCAGCTGTCCTGTTTCAAATGGGACGCCCTGTATATCAGCATATAGTACATATCTCTATATACATGGTGTTCGAATCATCACAGAATACATGTTATAAAATGTAATTCAAAATTTCACGAATCTTGAACACCATTTCTATGAAATTTCATTTATTCAACAAGAATTTCATTTCCCGATCCAATTTTGGGTCAAGTTGACTCGCGGCGGTTAATGGAGGTTCATTTAATATTCATCCGTTTTCGCAGGAAAAGACATCTGCATTTGTTCTCTTTCCTATCGATTCATGCAGAATAAACGTCTGCGTTTCTGTTTCTATTATTGAATTTGGCAAGGATGAACGTCTGCGTTCGTTTTTTATCAATTCACGCAGGATCAACGTCTGCGAGTTTGTTTCCATCATTGAATTCGACAGGATAAACGTCTGCGTTCGTTTTTCGATTAATTCACGCAGGATCAACGTCTGCGTTTTCATCATTGAATCGGGCGGGATGGACGTCTGCGTTCGTTTCTCAATTAATATTCTCCGCAGGGTTGATATCTGCGTTTCGGGTTGATTGAATATTTATTGATTCCAATTGTTTCTAACCTTGAATGAGTTCGTTTGTCTCATTTCCAGTGTTCAAATGACGCTACCTCCCAGGCCAAAGTTCCCCAGATCATTAGCATGAATGAGCTCAATTTTTTTTCGATGACCCGAAGTTGACCTCCAGACGTGGTAGTTTCCCAACGTTGAGCGGGTAAACAAGATGGGAATTATCACTAAAAAGTTACGCCATATACATCCAGTGAGTTTCACCCGTTGTTCATTGTATTTTGTTGCTCCATCGTAACGATCGGGAATTCATAAGTTACTGTTTCCATATAGAATAATTGCAAGTAATGGGATCAGATTGTATCATCACCCTATAGTCAACCATTTATCACCGGAAATCATCAGAGTTAACTTGTCCGATACAATTGCCTTCAAAGTATTGATACGGTAGACAGAGCCTTCCCGTGGGATGATTGCGGGTCTCCCAAGGGGATATTCTTGATACTTATCCTTGATATCCTTTTTATCCATCCTTGGTAGAATCTGCTTCCTTTACGTGGTGGAGAGGATGAGTATCTCAGGGGCTCTTTTCCGAGTGGAATAAACTACTCGAGAGGGAGAATACAAACTGAGAAAAACTAAATCGTCCCAACGCCAGGAACATCGGCAGACACGGAAGGAAAGCAAGGGGGAACTACCTTCCTTGATATCTTTCAATATTCCCGAGGGAATGGAATCTTCTCTCCAAACCTAGAATTTTCAATTTTGATTCATTGAAAAAGGAAAGGGACAACAACAACATGATGGCGTCCTCTCGAGTAAAATATTCCGGAGGTGAAATAGCCTCCCGTTCGAATCTCCGGGTGGAGGCCACTCGAGAGAGCCTCATCAAACAAGATAGAAAACCAGAAAGGATAGGGGAGGAAGAGAACATTCTTCGAGTCGGAGAGTGGGATGTTAGATCACTGAGACAAACAGGAAAATTAGAAAATTTGAAATTACAAATGAATAGGTTAGGTATCAATTTAATGGAAATCAGTGAAATGAGATGGCCGCGAGGAGGGGATTTCTGGAGTGGGGATTATAGAAGCATTTATACAGGATCAAAGACTGGTCAAGCAGGTGTTGGAATTTCAATGCATGGAAGGGTAGGGAATAAGATAGAAAATTATTTGCAACATAGCGAACGCGTAATGATGTCGCGAGTTGGAACGAAACCGGTAGACACTGTTATAGTTCAAGTATGAATGTCCACATCTGCATACTCAGAGGAAGATATCGGAGAAACGTACGATGAAATAGAAGGAGTGATAAAATATGTGAAGGGAGAAGAAAATTTGATGATCATAGGCAACTGGAATGTGGTAGTAGGGCAAGGAAAAGAGGGCAACATAATAGGAGATTTTGCGTTAGGAAAAAGAAATGAGAGAGGAAAACGTTGAATCGAATTCTTCGAGAGTCATAAAATGGTTATTACCAACACATTGTTCGAAAATTATCCAAGAAGAATCCATACTCGGAAAATTCCAGGAGATACAGCAAGATATCAAATCGATTACATATTAGTGAAACAACGATTTCGAAACCGAGTGAAAAGCTGTGGAACTTATCCAGGCGCGGATATAGATAGTGATCACAATATGTTGCTGATGAAATGTTCTCTCAAATTCGAAGCTCTGAAAAAGAAAAGGAAAATGCGAAAGAGATGGAAGTTAAAGAATCTCAAATAAGGAAAAACACATATCGACAAGAGGAGGACTGGGAAATAGAGAGTAGATGGACAAATATGAAGGGGAACATAGAGCAATGTGCAGAGTGAATTTTGAAGAACGATGGGATAGAGCCTGAGAAACCATGGATAACAGGAGAAATTTTCGATTCAATTAATGAAAGAGGAAGAAGACAAGAATAAAAATAGTGAACAGGACCAGCACTGAGGAGTGAAATAATCAGAGAATCAAGGAAAGCAAGAGGACAATGATTGGAGCGGAAATGTCAACATATAGAAGTAAGATTACATTTAGAGAAAATTGATGAGACATATAGGATGGTTTAGAGTGTTTTTGTACAGACGAAATCTAGTAGCCGTAAGATTAAAAATTCTCTAGGGAGACAAATGATGAGAACGGAGGAAAGAATAGAACAATGGATTGATCACTTAGAAGATCTGTATAAAGGGAGCGATAATATAGGATTTTCAGGGAGAGGGGAAGATATCGGTGAAGGAGAATTGGGAGATTCAATTTTGAGATCAGGCTTCAGGAGGATTGAAAAATAATAAAGTACCAGGAATATATGGCATAAGTGCGGACCTTATCAAAGCCTCCAGTCAGAGAACTCTTGACTCACTATTTGAATTGGTCAGAGATATGTACGAAATAGGCGAAGTACCGAAAGATTCCCAGGAAAATAAAATTGTCGCAATTCCAAAAAAACAAGGAGCAGACGAATGCGAGGACTACAGAACGATCAGTTCAACTCCACATGCCTCGAAAGTACTGACAAAAATCATGTACAGGAGAATAGAGAATGAAATAGAGAGTGGATTAGCAGAAGATCAGTTCGGGTCCAGGAAAAATAGGGAAACGCGGGAAGCAATATTAGCACTGAGAACAGTAGTAGAGAAAAGTCTGGAGTTGAAAAAGTCTGTGTATATAGGTTTTGTAGATATACAAAGAGCATTCGATAATCTTGATTGAGAGAAGATGTTGACGATTTTGAAAAGGGTGGGAATTAATTTCAGGGATAAGAGAATGATATATGAATTATATAAGAATCAAACCGCAATAATAGAAATAGAAGGTCAGAAAGAAGAAACACAAATTAGAAGACGGGTGAGACAAGGATGCTCACTATCGCCACTGATTTTCAATTTGTATATAGAAGGAGCAATGAACGGAGTGGAGGAGCAAGTGCCATCGGAATTACAGATTCAAGGTGAAAATGGAAACATGTTGAGATTTGCGGATGACTTAGCTATATTAGCTACGGGTGGTGCTGAGTTAGAAAATACTCTCTCAACACTATGGAAAAAATATTACTAGACAAATATTGTATGAATATGAATAAGGACAAAACAAAATCCATGATTTGTACAACAGCGGAAACATCAAGAAGAACGAAAATCAAAATAGATCCAGAGACAATTCAGCAAGTCAAAGAATTTAAATATCTAGGAAGCATAATTACAGAAAACGGTAGAAGCGAAAGAGATATGAGAGCAAGGATAGCACAAGGGAAACAGGCTTTCCACCAAAAGAAACGGTTACTATGTTCGAAGAATATTAGCTCAGCAGTAAGGAAGAAATTCTTGGAGAGTTACGTTTGGAGCACAGCATCACATGGAATGATAGGAAAACGGACAAATGAAGATCCGAAGCTTTTGAAATGTGATGTTATAGAAGGATGCTTAGGATGAAGTGGATAGAGAAAGTAAAGAATGGAGAAGTATTTCAGAAGGTAAATGGAGAAAGAAGTCTCTTGAGACAGGTCGTGGAAAGAAGAAGTAATCTGATAGGACACACATTGAGCAATGATAGCTTATTGAAGACAATATTGGGAGGGAAAATGAATGGTAGAACTCGAAGAGGTAGACCTAGATCAAGTGATATGAAGCAAATTATACAAGATAAGGGTTGTCGTAGACATGCAGAAATTAAACGGTTAGCGGACAATAGACAGGGTTAGAGGATTTCATCAAACCAGTCATAAGACTGATTACTTCATGATTATGATAATGAGACAGAGGAATTGAGTGAAAGAGTGGAACTACGACGACGACTCAGGGTGGCATTCATTTAAATCATATAGGAGAACATGTTGATATTCTGCGGGGCATTTGAATCGAATATGGGTCAGTGAGACAAGAATGTGTTTCAAATGAACTCCTCAAATTCATTATTCTGCGCAGTTGGTGTCCCACCGACTGCGCCAAAATTTCAAAACCCCATGTGACGTTTAGAAAACTCCGTTTCGAGATGTATCGAAACAAAACCTCCCTTCAACAACTCAAGGGTAGAAAGGTTCATGACCTCCCTTTCCAATTCGGTATTCCCTACTTTTATGTCCAAGACAAGGACAGGGATAAGCGGAAAATATGGATGAAAAGATTCAAATCAACACACAGAATCCATATAGACTTGCATTTAATGGACACAAGAAACGTTCATAATGGTCACAATGATATAAAAAAAATTGATATAAAAATACAAAAGTATAAAAGAAATATGTAAAAAACATTGGATAAAAGTGATGGTCTTCTGGAATTCTATGAAATATATGGGGCATTCCACGCCAAATCGGATAGCATTCTGCCTCTGCATCTCCGATTTCTTTGGAAATCTTTCATGTCATAGTACCCATTGAAAAAGACCTCCATGATTTTTTTCAATTTTCTCTGCCCAGCCGTTTTCGAGATATCAATTCTTGAAAAAAATCGCTTTCCTTTCTTTCAAATGTCTGTAACTTTGCGAAAAATGCGCCAATCGGGACGTTTTTCTTCTGAAAATTTTTGATTTCTAACACACTTCTGGGATATAGGATCAGAAAGAATTTTCAAACTGTATTTCCATAAGATTTTCAAATTTTGACTTTAAAATGTTGATTTCCAAAAAACACGTACTGATCGATTTTCTTGAAAATTTTTTCTGGAAAACTGTCAATTATCCTCCAACTTTGAAGCCTAGTCCCATAATGAGCAATCGATGGGATCCATTTTTTTCCGATTTTTCAAAATTTCAAATTCCAACTTTTTGTAATAAAAAATTTCTAAAAGAATTCCATGCTCAGGATTCACCATAAATAACTTACTGACACAGTTTTCATCATAATTATTGAATTCTATTCACACTGATCGATTATTATTATTTCTCACTTATTTCCTCGCGTTCAAATATCTTCTAAATACGAGATTCACGAGAAAATTCTTCAAATCTTACATCGTGAATTTGTTCATTTTTGTGATTATAAAGCCTCCGTTACTTGAAACTCATTCCAACTGTTTACTACAGTTGGTAAGGAAGACTGTGGTAGATTATTCTTCGGTTAAGTATTTCTCTTGTTTACATTTTGATTTCAAAACAAGAGTAAGGGTATTGTTGTTGACCACATTCTCTTAGTCTCCTTCCTCCACAATCTGTACTACCTTCTTGCAAAGGAATATAAGTGTATAAAGTTCATTGTGAATAAACAAACAATGTTGTGAATATTTACGCTATGGAAAATTTTGGAAAATATCATTTGCGCTGTAATCCTCTACAATTGACAGATCATAAAGGGAAAAATTATCTCCGACGAGCTTCTGTGACTCAACAAACTGCATATAATTCAAATACTTATGACTATCTCTGCACATCGTGCAGAAAAGCATTAAATTCACAAAATACTTCATCTACTCTTGTTGCTGAGATTGACACTCATGTTGAAGAGCAATTGGAAGATAATCGTACTGGAAGTACTCTTTCATCATTTCCAACCATTTCATCAGGTAAGTTTAGCCAAATTTTGTGGCCTGATGTTATTCTTGTGGTAGAAAAAGTTGATCATTTCAAAATAATAATCCAATCTTTCCACTTTTTAGGGTTGGAAGATTTAAGTGAAGAACTGACAGCACAAACCAGTAGTTCATCTGGATCAAGTTTAGGAACAGTATTGCCAGTGGTCAATGATGCATTTGCTTTACTAAATTAATCACCTATTATAAGAAAATATGTCGATAATCAAACGTATTTACAAAACAAAGTCGAAAAAATATATGAAAAATTGAACACCTCCTCAGGAGTAACAAAATCTTCTGATGATGGAATCAAGTCTCAGAATTTCTTAGAATTGCTCGATGAATTTGAAAATAAATTCAACGATAGTAATACGCAATGATGTGAAAAAATTCAAATTCTTACTCTTTTACCTGTATCATGGGGATTATCTCGAGTATGTGAAGTAATGGGTTGTACAACATACATGGCGTCAATTGCAAAATCTCTTCGAGATAAAAAAAGGAATTCTTCCAACTCCGAATGCCAAATTAGATGGGAAGTTAGAATCTTTTCAAAATCATATTCAAATCAATAATGCCTATTGAAGTTTTCAGTGATAATAAATTAAATTTTTCCACATTTTAGGTCGACATCTATCGAATGACATTATATCTAAGATTTTAGAATTTTATGATCGTGATGAAATTGGTGTAAATATGCCAGGGATAAAAAATTATCTTCCAATTAGGAATGATGACGGACAACGTGAGCATGTCCAGAAACGTCTCATTCTCTCGAACTTAAAAGAGTTATATGAACTTTTCAAGGAACGTCATCCAGATTGCCGGGTTGGTTTTCCAAAATTTGCATCATTGCGTCCTCAACATTGCGTGCTTGCTGGTTCGAGTGGAACTCACACTATTTGTGTGTGTTCTATACATCAAAATGTCAAGCTTATGATGTTAGGTAAGTGATATACTAGAGAAGTCTTTTTCAAAATCATTCATGGTCTCGTTCATTACAGGGTGTAACTTGGCAGCACTTACTGAACAATTAGCAACACCATTACTGACGTATAGCGACTGCCTGAAGATAATCATATGTCAAAACCCTACCTCTGATTGTTTCTTCCACAACTGTGATAAGTGTCCAGGAATACAAACTTTGAAAGACTTACTATTGAATGTACTAGAAGAGAATGGAATTGATGAAATTACTTATAAGTATTGGATTTCAAATCCCCGTACGAGCTTAGAGACATTTGTGAGAACTTCATCAGATTTTGTAGACAGTTTTTGTGAGAATATCACAAGTCTCCTCCCTCATAATTATATTGCTGAAGAGCAAGCGAGTTATTTGCGGTCGTTGAAAGAACCATTGGAGGAGAATGAATTTATTGTTATCTGTGATTTTGCGGAAAATCATGCTTTTGTTATCCAGAATGCTGCATCTGGATTCCACTGGAATAACAGCCAGGCAACTGTTTATCCAGTCGTAATTCATTATAAAAACAATGATGAGCTGGTTTATAAGTGTCTAGTAATTGTATCAGATTGCTTATCTCACGATGCAGTTGCTGATCATGAGTTTACAAGAATCACCACTAATTTTATTGAAGGTCTTCCCAATAATATCTCAAAAATTATTTACTCTTCTGACGGAGCACCCCAACAATTTGAAAATTCTAAAAATTTTGTGATTATGATGATGATGATTATCATGAAGAAGACTTTGGAATTAAAGCTGAATGGCATTACTTCGCAACCGCACATGGGAAAGGACCTTGTGATGGCAGCACGATCAAGTCTTCAACTTCCGTATGACCAACAAATTTCAACTCCTGTCGAACTATTCGAATGGGCGGGAAAACCAAATTCTTTACCAAATATGAATATTGAATTTCTTCTGAATGAAAAGTATGATCAGGCTAAACTTTCATTAGATCAACGATATTCACGAGCAAAAACAGTCACAGGGACGCAGAAATATCATTGTGTCATTCCAGACGAAGAAGATACTTTGCGATTTCAAGAATTTCCATCATCCAGTGAATCTCGTATTTATAAAATATTTAAACGTGTAAGGAAATAAGTGAGAAATAATAATAATCGATGAGTGCGAATAGAATTCAATAATTAGGATGAAAACTGTGTCAGTAAGTTATTTATGGTAAATCCTGAGCATAGAATTTGTTTAGAAATTTTTTATTACAAAAAGTTGGAATTTAAAATTTGGAAAAATCGGAAAAAAATGGATTCCATCGATTGCTCATTATGGGACTAGGCTTCAAAGTTGGAGGATAATTGACAGTTTTCCAGAAAAAATTTTCAAGAAAATCGATCAGTACGTGTTTTTTGGAAATCAACATTTTAAAGTCAAAATTTGAAAATCTTATGGAAATACAGTTTGAAAATTCTTTCTGATCCTATATCCCAGAAGTGTGTTGGAAATCAAAAATTTTCAGAAGAAAAACGTCCCGATTGGCGCATTTTTCGCAAAGTTACAGACATTTGAAAGAAAGGAAAGCGATTTTTTTCAAGAATTGATATCTCGAAAACGGCTGGGCAGAGAAAATTGAAAAAAATCATGGAGGTCTTTTTCAATAGGTACTATGACATGAAAGATTTCCAAAGAAATCGGAGATGCAGAGGTAGAATGCTATCCGATTTGGCGTGGAATGCCCCATATGTATATAGATTTGAATGTATTTTCTATTAATTTCTCCACGCTCCCCAGGCACCAGCATTGGACACTCTATAGGAACAGATTTCCTGTAATTTCTCCTGCGAGAAAGGGATTCTCATCAAATCCTTATATGACACAGAGGAGTAATTTTCAATGAGGTTAATACATTTCTTGCATTCGTGGAATTCCAATCTCTTTCTCACGCAGGTCCGGCACCTGGGTGGAAGATTTGGTCTTGATTTGATCTTTTCAGGTGATGGTCCCTGAGTCGAGTCCTCTGTAGGTTCAATTTTTCTTTCATTTAATGTTATTCTTCCTTCGGCAATCTTTGCTATCAATTCAGTGATCCTCTTCTCAATTTTAGCCAACTGACTCTCATCTTGCAGGATGTGCTTTTTTATTTCAAAGCTTTGCTTGGATAAGAGGGGCGGATTCCCTTTACTCATTCCCCTCCGAAAAACTATCCTTCTTTCTAAGGGCTCGATGGCTCGAAGGAGGGACCTGATTATGTTAACCCCTAGGAAGAAGAATTAAAGAAAAATGAAAATGCAAATTTGAGAGGGGGGGAGAATATTTCCTAGTGAATAGAAAGAGGATTGGGAAAGAAATCTAAATCATGCGATCGGGTGCAAAAATACTTCCAACTCTCGATTTAAGGGAATGATTGGGAAAATGATGGTAAAATTGACAAATCTGAATCATGTCATCAGGTGCAGAATATTCAAATTTGTTCAATTTGAGGATTTCCAATTCCCGATTCACGTTCGCCACCAATAACTGTGCGTCAATCGCATATTAGGAATTTGAATAGAAATAATTAGAAGATTGATTATAATATTGACAAATCTGAATCATGCAATCAGGTACAAAATATTCAGCCTTGTTCAATCCATTGATTTCTAACTATCAATTCACGTTGGCCACCGATGACTGTGCGTGAATTGTATGGCGGAAAATTTTGAAATTCAGAGAAAAAGGTTCCTGGAATTTGTGTTGGTTTTTTTTTACTCACTTGTTGATAATAAGGATCACATCACTCCCCGTGAATGATTGCGGGTCTTCCAGGGGGATATTCATGATACCTGTCCTTGATATCCTTCTTATCCATCCCTGGTAATCACTGCTCCCTTCACGTGGTGGGAAGGATAAGTATCGTAGAGTTGGATCTTTTCTTTGAGGGGAATCAACTACTCAAGAGAAGGAATACAAACTGAGAGGAAAGGAATCATCTTAATGCAAGGAACATCGGCAAGAACGAAAAGGAAGCGAGGGGAGACTGCCTTCCTTGACATGTTCCAATACTTCCCAAGGGAATTAAACCTTTTCCAAACCTGGAATATTATACTCGTAAAACAAAAACAAAAGAACAAATTAATAAGTACATGATGACGCTTTTTCGGGTGAAATATTCCGGAGGTAAACTAGTTCCCCGTCCGGATTTTCAGGTGGAGGCTGCTCGAGGAAGCTTCATCCGTAAAGAACGAATACCGAAGAATAGGATAGGGAAAAGAAACAACATTCTTCGAGTCGGAGCGTGGAATGTGAGATCACTGAGGCAAGCGGGAAAATCAGGAAATTTGAAATTAGAAATGAATAGGTTGAATATAGACGTAATGGGGATTCGCGAAATGAGATGGCCGCAAGAAGGCGATTTCGAGTGGGGATTATAGAATAATTCATACAGGATCAAAGAACGGTCAAGCAGGTGTGGGAATTGTAATGCATAAGAGAGTAGGGAACAGAATAGAAAATTATTTGCAACATAATGAACGCGTGATGATGGTTGGAATCAGAACAAAACCGGGAGACACAGTCATAGTCCAAGTATACATGCCCACATCTGCATATTCGGAGGAAGATATTGAAAAAACGTACGAAGAGATAGAAGAAGTGATAGAATATGTGAAGGAAGAATGGAATTTCATAGTGATGGGTGATTGGAATGCGGTAGTGGGACAAGGAAAAGAGGACAACATAATAGGAGATTTTGCGTTAGGGAGGAGGAGCGATAGAGGACAACGTTGAGTCGGATTTTGTGAGAATCATGAGATGGTTATCACAAACACTCTATTTGAAAATCATTCAAGAAGAATCTACACATGGAAAATGCCAGGAGATACAGCAAGATACCAAATTGATTACACATTAGTGAAACAAAGATTTAGAAACCAAGTGGAAAACTGTGAAACTTATCCCAGTGCAGATATAGATAGTGATCATAATATGTTGATGGTGAAATGTTCTCTGAAATTCAAATCTCTGCAGAAGAGGAGGAAAATGCAGAAAAGATGGAATTTGAAGAACCTCAAGCAAAAACAAACACATGAGGCATTCGAGAAAATGTTGGATGAAAACTTGGGAGATCAAAAAGAGAAAGACTTGGGAATAGAGAGGAGATGGACAAAGATGAAGGGCGATATAGGAGAATGTGCGGATAAGATTTTGAAGAATAATGGAGTAGAACCTAGGAACCCATGAATAACGGGGGAAATTTTAGAATTGATAGATCAAAGAAGAAAATACAAGAATGACGATAGCCAAGAAGGCCAGCAACGATACAAATCATTGAGAAATAAAATAATAAGGGAATCAAGGAAAGCAAAAGAACAGTGGTTAGAAGAGAAATTTCAGGAAATAGAAATAAGATTGCATTTAGGAAAAACAGATGAAGCATACATAGGATTATTAAAAGATTTTTCGGACAAATGAAATCTAGGAGCAATAAGATTAGAAACTCTCTAGGACGACAATTGATAAAAACGTAAGAGAAAATAGAACAGTGGAGCAATCATTTGGAAGACTTATATAGAGGAAACGATGATATAGCACTTTCAGTGAAGGAGGAGGATGTAGATGAGAAAGAATTGGGAGATTCGATATCGAGATCAGAATTCGACAAGGCTTTGGAAGAATTGAAAAATCATAAAGCGCTAGGCATAGATGGCATAAGTGCGGACCTTATGGAAGCCTCCAGTGAAGGAACTCGTGACGCACTGTTTCAATTGATTGGAGATTTGTACGAAAGAGGAGAAGTAACGGAAAATTTCCGAGAGGATAAAATTGTCGCTATCCCGAAAAAACAAGGGGCAGACAAATGCGAGAACTACAGAACGATCAGTTTAACTTCACATGCTCCAAAAATACTGACCAAAATTATATACAGGAGGATGGAAAATGAAATAGAAAGTAGATTGGCAGAAGATCAGTTTGGTTTCAGAAAAAATAGGGGAACGCGAGAAGCAATTTTAGCACTTGGGGCAGTAATAGAGGAAAGGATAGCGCTGAAGAAATCTGTGTACATAGGTTTTGTAGATATACAAAAAGCTTCCGATAATGTGGACTGGGAGGAGATCTTCGCGATCCTGAAGAAGGTGAGAATAGATGATAAAGATAGAAGAATAATATACGAATTATATAAGAATCAGAGTGCAATATTAGACATAGAGGAACATGAAGGAGAAGCACAAATAACAAGAGGGGTGAGACAAGGATGCTCATTATCGCTACTGATTTTCAATTTATATATAGAAGAAGCAATGAACGAAGTGAAGGAGGAAATTCAATCGAAATTACAGATTCAGGGAGAAAATATGAGTATGTTGAGATTAGCGGATGACATAGCTATATTGGCCACGAGTAGTACTGAGTTAGAAAATATTCTCACCACTATGAGAACAATATTATTGGAACACTATTTCATGAATATAAATAAAAACAAAACAAAATTCATGATGTGTACAGCAGCGAAAACAGCTAGAAGAACGAAAATCAAATAGATACCGAGACAATTGAACAGGTGAAAGAATTCAAATATCTAGGAAGCCTAATTACAAAAAACGCCAGAAGCGGGAGAGATATAAGAGCAAGAATAGCACAAGGGAAACAGGCTTTTCACCAAAAGAAAGAGTTATTATGCTCAAAAAATATAAGCTTGGAAGTAAGGAAGAAATTCTTGAAAAGTTACGTTTGGAGCCCAGCATTATATGGTTGCGAAACTTGGACAATGGGGGAAACTGATCAACGGAGACTTGAAGCTTCAGGAATGTGGTGTTATAGGGGGATGCTCAGAATAAAATGGATAGACAAAGTCAAAAATGAAGGAGTACTCGAGCAGATAAATGAAAAAAGAAATCTTTTGAAACACATTGTGAAAAGGAGAAGCAATCTTATAGGACATACATAACGGCATGAGAGTTTTTCGAAAACAATATTGGAAGGAAAATGAATGGTAAAACCGGTAGAGGTAGACTTAGATCAAGTTATATGAAGCAAATCGTACAAGACCAGGGATGTAGTAGATATGTAGAAATCAAACGTTTTGCGGATAATAGACAGGGACGGAGGGTTTCATCAAACCAGTCGTAAGACTGATCACTTCATGATGATGATGGGATCACTGGAAATGAGTCCAATAGAACGTTCAATTCAACTGGGAGAGTGCGAAGATGAAGGTTGGAAGTCTGATTGATAGGTTGAGCTTGGAAAAACGGAATGTGTCTCTATGGGGCTCGACTCGTTCTTGTATATGTTGATTGTAGGGGCAATTCGGGTTTCTTAATGGGGATTAGTCCTCTGTACAGAAAATATAGAATATTTTCTTCAGTTGTTTTTCTTCATCTCCTACCATACCTCAAGATCTCACACACAATAGACTAGTATTTCATTCCTAAGAAAATGCCGCTTGAGATCACGTAAACATTTGGCACTTCAGATTGCTGACGATTCTC
This sequence comes from Gonatopus flavifemur, assembly GCA_018340375.1. Lineage (NCBI taxonomy): Eukaryota > Metazoa > Arthropoda > Insecta > Hymenoptera > Dryinidae > Gonatopus > Gonatopus flavifemur. Next base: position 48,448 of record JAFFJZ010000125.1, on the reverse strand, counting down.
GAAGGCGTAAGCGTTTCCAAGTCTGAAATTTCTTTATCCTATAAGAAAACTCTTCCATATTCCTTCGAGAATTCTCAACAATTTTTATAAATGATGCAGTTTCACAAAAAAAATGATGATGCAGAATTCACCGGACCAACTGGATATTAATTCTGTAAAATTCCATTCGTGAGGCTGAAATATATCTTACAAATCTAATGAATTCTACACTTCGTACTTGGGAAGTTCATCACATGTTTGTGTGGCAACTGCATCATTTGATTATTATAGATTCAAATTTGGTAGGAGGCTGAGTTTTCAATATTATTTGTTTGAATATTCGACCTCACATGGAAGAAAAGAAAAATCTTGATTGTAAAATTTGTAAGCTGGGATTTTAATATGAATCTTCTCTTGGTTTTCAAATTCGAAACACAGAACTTATAAAAGCACAAGACGAACTCAAAGGGATATAAATATAGGAAATACAAGAATAAAATCATAAAACTGACATGAATTCATCAAAGAAAATTATTTAATAATGAAAAATCTTGGAAAGTTCATATCCATCATATCAAGAAGTGTTGGAGTCACTGGATCACGTGATCAGTGAGTGTCAAGTATTGGAGAAAATAGCCATTGTCTCAGGTTTCATGAACAACAAAGCTCTGTTCAGTCACTCCCCCTATAGTCATTCGTTCACATCAAAAGAAAGTTCTACAAACTGACGCAATGGCGTAGCCATATAATCTACAGTATGTGTTTCTTAAAAAAAGGGAGAAATAGAAAATTCTATGGTAAAAATTTCTTAATTTGATATATACATATATTTATACATATATAAAAAGTGTTTTTTTTGTATATATGTCAGAAAAAAAAGACGAGGATGTCACAATAGATTCCCAGAGTTAATTTCAATACTTTCAACTATTTCACTTGGACTGTTAGAGTGCACGAAAACAACGCGGAGCTACGTGTGAATACCCCTAGTGGAAATGAATCATATATGACCCATATATGGCCCATATATGATTCCCACAAAACATATATGACCATATATGCCCCATATATGCCCCATATATGCCCTGTATATGTCCCATATATGCCACATACATGGCACATATATGAGCCATATATGACCCATATATGCCCCATGTATGTGGCCGAAGCTTCATCAGTGACACATATAAAGCATATATGGTACCACGCGCAACATATTTGTTCGCAGGAAACGGTGAAAACATATATGATTCATATTTGGTATGATTATTTGCTATGTATGGATCATTTCATATCAGATTTTCCAAGAGTTCATAAATATTTTTGGAATGGTTATCTCGAATTCTCTGTTGAAAAATGTGAGATACGTATCATTTGTTTCTTTTTTTCTTATCCCACATGGCATTTGAGATTGCAAACACGGATGTAATACATATTTCTAGAAATATCGTCATATTCCAAATACCTAACAATATGTATTAGTTACGTATTTACCACATGTTGAATACATTCAAATGTCCGCTTCGGACACATGATATTTATAATATTGCAGGCACATAATCTTCACCATATTACAAATACGTAATTTACGGTGTGTATGGAATATGTATCAATAATATATCTAATATATGATATATATAAAAGTTTGTATACCTGATACGTATCCAAAATATTGTAAATATATATGGACGAAGAAAAATGCAGGTTGAAAATATATTATTTATATTAATGTTTAGTTAAAATGTGAGAATATCTTTAAAAATCTCAGAATATTTCTTAAATTTGTAATAAAGATGAAACGATTTACATTTTTGTGCAATTTTGCTTCAGAAAGAATGTAAAATGATCGATATTGCCACAAACAATAAAAAAATATCAACTTTACAAAATTCAAAATTTGAAATTTCATGAAGTGAATAACAATATTTCGAAATTTCAATTTCAATGTTTTTTCTATTTCTTGTGGAATACCGATCGGTTTACATTCTTTCTGAAGTGAAATTCCACAAAAATGTGAATCGTTTCATCTTCATTACAAATTTGAGAAATATTCTGAGATTTTAAAAAATATTCTCAGATTTCCACTAAACATTACTATATTTTCAACCTGTATTTTCCTTCGTGCATATAGATTTTATCAAGTGATGTTCCGCAAAATTTGAACCGTTTCATCTTTATTACAAATTTGAGAAATATTCTGAGGTTTTTCAAAATATTCTCCAATTTTTCGCTCAACATCCCTATATTTTCAACCTGCATTCTTCTCCGTATGGAATGCGGTATCTACGCACGGAATAAAAATTATTCACGACAGATTACTCTCATTTAAGGAAAAACGGGACAATGCATTCCCAATAAACATAACGACTAAAACTTGTCTGAAAATGTTGCGTGAAACATCTTTCAAATATCTATTAGATATCTTTCAAACAATGCTTTAGAAGACACATAATAGAGAACTAAAAGATGTATTACGCAACATTTTTGGATAAGTTCCAAATATTATGTTTATTGGGTGTCGTTGTTGCAAAATTTTTAATCCAATTGACTTAATTTTTCGCTACCACAAACAGAAATCATTCCAAATTTTTTTATGGGGTTCACAAATTAAATTTCGTCAAAAAACATCTGAATGAATTTTCATTCGTAGCCGAGTAAAATGGAATCATCCGACTTTAACTTCGTTGAAATGTCACTATGTCCCCATATTACTTGATTTTGAGAATTTGTCAAAAATATAATTTTTCCTTGTAGATACTAATACATAAGTCGCCGCCAGCTTCAACTTCATTCTTAGTATATATCCAGTGGATGAAGGGTATACAATTCCACTATAGTAACGCGATTGAACAAAGAACAAAAGGTGTGAAAGTTTCAATCAACAAATGAGAATCACAATTGAGTTTATTTTACAAAACTAAACTAAAAATTCAAATGAAACTATACATCTCCTTCTAAAGAATCGCTCAGGTCCCTTCTTTGATGTTCTATTCTTCTTATAATGGAACTTTCTCTTGCAGCTTTCGTCTTTCTGCAGAATTTTCCGCATAATTGACTTCTTCTAATAACAAAGTAAGTTCCTAGTAATATATTACTATAAGAAAGTGCTCCAAAGAAATAATAAAATATAGCAATATATAGCAACTATAGTCATTAAATAATTTACTCTTTTCAACAGAAACTCGCTTGCTTCGGTAAACCACAATGAGCCCGAATACAAACAATCCTGAAGCAAAGTAAATCCGAAGTTTGTAATACCGCATGGCAATTGTCCCAGAATATAAAGCTTATATTACATGCGTGCGTTTGCTGCATTCGACATCATTAGATGAAAGAAGAGGTGAAGTGTTTTCCCCTAGGACTTCTCTTTTCATCTAATGACATCGCATGCGACAAACGCACGCATGTATTTTCACCTTAACTATCCAATACTAGTCATCTGCAAATCGGAAAAAACATACCTAAACTTTTTTCGAGAGTATTCTCATTCGGATCCACTATGCTTCGGGATTGTTTGTATTCGGGTTTATTGTGTTTCACCGTTTGCTTCTATTACAATCGGTTTTTATGTTTTCAAACTATCACCAGTTTTCATACCCTTCGTAACTACGCATGATTGAGAAAAATCATGGTGATATAGTGAATTTATAATACTAAAGTAAAAATTTGAACAAGACTATGCTTCTCCTTTCGAAGAATTACTCGTGTGTCGTTCCTCTGAAGCTTTATTATTTTTATCATCAGAGCTCTTCTTGGAGTTATTCGTTTGTCCTTCCGTGCTTTTTTTATTCTCTTTCTCTCTGTAATACAAGTATGAAATTAGGTCAAAACGTTATTCCTTTCCCAATAAATACAACTAATGAGAATCCATCAAGTTCAGAATATTATTTATAACAGATGTTTGAATACCGAGACAGCACAAGTATACCTGATTTACTCATATGTTGAAGAATAGGTGTAATGAACAGTCTCCGTTATGACCGCGAAGAATGAACCCCTTATGAACTCATTTCGTACCAAATAAAATTCATAAAGCATACCTGGAATACCGAATGAATTTAAAAAAAATCATTCAGTGTGGCCACAACGGGTGTTCATTTTGGACTGCGTTGTGCTGTCTGGGTAATATGGGGATATCTATTTGGTACTTACGTAAGTCTACGAATGCGAGCTGGTGCTTGTACAAGCCAGTGACCAATTTCTTTTTGTATGATATTGTCCGTAACGGTTTTATCGTGGAGTCTGACAACATCTGTGAATTAAAGTTTATGAGTGTTACAAGGAATGTCAATAATATAGTCTCACAATATTTTGCAAAGGTATAGTACTCACCTATAATCAAATCAACAATTTTCAAATCTAAAAATCCCTTCTTTTCCCTTGCTCCTTTCCAGCTGTATGATGTTAATATTTTATCGTCCACTACCGATTTCATTATATTCTTTATTATTTCGTGTACATTAGTTCCTCCTTTCAATTGAAGATATCGCTTCTGAAATGAAATTTTGAAAAAATTGTTGACCCTTAAAGTTTGCTTCTCACTTATTAAACTATGACTTCATGAAAGAGGTGAGTTGATTTTTGGTGAGAGAGAAGTGAGTTTTCATTAAATATAGTACATATTTATATAATGCGATACATAAATTATATTACAAACTGAATATTCAAAAAATTTCCTCTAAAATCCAGTTGGACCATTACAATTGTCCTTATTCGTATTACAAAAATATTTGATTTGAAACAGAATCATCATTTTCAGATTATTATTTATCATTTTTTTTTCATTTGCATTTTGAGAAATATCCATCAAAACATGTCGTTGAGAGGGTGTTGAATAATAATAAGGGATGCCTCCAATATTCGTGCAAATTTCGCAAATTGTGTATTCGTGTCCTTTTGCTTCTTTTGGCAAAATTTGCGAAATTTGCACGGATGTCGGGAGCTTTCAAGTATCATTATAGTTGTATGATATCAATAAGAGCTTACCATTTTCGCGAAGAAAGCTTTGTCTGATAGAGTTTCATTGAAGTCTTCGGAATCATCGTGTGATACGATTATGTCGAAAGTGAGAATTCCTTCTGTATCATTATGGTCGGCATATTGCTTTCGGTTCCCTTGGGTATCCTCCAAAGCATCAAGACGTCGATGAATGTACCCTACTTCAACCAATAATCGGTTCACTTTTTTCAAAATTTCTTTTTGCACTGAAAACAATTTGTTCTCAAATGAAAATTGACATTCAAAATAGATTTCAATTTCATATTATTCACCCTAATGGAAAGAAATACACCGATTCAACACCGTGGTTTTCTGGTGTATTTGTGGATTCTTTCTACACTTCAATTGACACCAGAAGATCATGAGAAATCATTTCACCCGTTTGATACCAAGGGATCACTCCAAAAGTTTTTAGTCGAAGCACAGTTACTCCCAATTTCCATCAGACGTACAATCACTTTCTACTGGGAAGTCAGCGGAACATATTGGTGTAAAAATTCATGAATACACCATGTCTGATTCGCACTGACATTTAATTGACACAAAAAAAACTACATTGTAACATTTCCATTAGGGCAGTTATCAAATATATTAATACGATAAGTAGCAGAGTTACGTTTAATGCTATCTCCAATATCATTTAAATCTACGTCATCTGTATGGTTGAAACATTCATTTTTAGATTTTTCCTGCACCATAACATTGTGTTTCATTTTCTCGTTAACTATGGAGGATGATGACATAACTGCTGCTTCATTCTCATTCGTAATTGTTGGATTCTCAAACGATGCCAATATTGATATGGACTGATGTTCTATATTTTCTGGATTGAAGTTTTTTGCTGAAGGAAAAGATAGGAGTTTTGAGGAAGCTTCATAATCGTGCGAATCCTCCTCTTCTGATTCTGATGACGTGACATCTTTTTTTGCTCTTGTATGGCGAGTTTGTTTTATTTTGGATTCATTGTCCGTATCAATATCTGACACAGACTTGGCTATCTCACGTCTTTCTATACCTCTCTCGAAAGTATCTAAATGAAGGATTTTTTTCACAAGGTCAACTCAAGAAAACGACTCAATTTTATGAATGCAATATAAGTGACACGTATTACTAAATGATAAATTATACCTGCAGACCCAAATATTCTTATGACGTCATACAGGGTCCAACCAGCTTTTGAATCTTGTAAATTGGGTGCCACTTTATTTTGGATTGCAAGGTCTATCTTCTTTTTCGTATAATTTGTGGGGTAAAAACATACACTTTCAGACTGTGACAACCAATTGTCAGGTACGAGTTCCAAACCATCATTGAACTGTATTATATAAAAATTTGCCATCTGTAAGTAAAATTTTTTCATGAAATTCGATGTCTTGTAACCAATTATAACATTAGCTCATAGTAGAAACATATCAAATTCTCGAGAATTTAGTACTTTTATACATGTAAATATTGAACTTAACCTCACTTTTATTGAATTCAACATATTCTTCTAGTTCAAAATGAAGGAATATTATTCAATATACCTTCATATGCATTAGAATGATAGTTTCTTCAACTTAATTTGATACTTCCATTATATTTACCTTCGTAAAGTGAATTCTAACTGCACATCAATGAATTATCTCCCACGCTATGTAAATCATGAATCTTGTTCACTATGAATAAACACGAATTAGCAGGGACTTGTACAGAATGCAGTATTATTGGAGTTCCTCGATATCCACGAATCGAAGAGTTTCGTTGATAGAAATCACCAATGATAAAACAGAACATTACCCGCATTGGTAGCGCTGAGAGAATATGAACATCGATTTTTGCGGGAACTTTGAATTTATCGATTAAAAGATAATTCAAGTCCAGAAAATGTATATAAAAACTTAGGTTAGTGTTGATCAAATACAAACTTCTATTCTCAATGAGTTTTGATTATCGCCTTATAAATATCAATATTTTTTATATGAGGTGGTCAATGCCCATTTTTTAACTTCATACTTCTATAATATGCGCGATAAGATTATTTTGATTATTCATTGTATGAAAACACACTCTTATAGATTAATTCTACTTGGAGAATTGATAGAACACGAAACGATATATTTTATGAAATTACCTCTCCCTCATAAGATGTTCTATAAACATTCTCAAAACATTCAACAATTTAAAAAAAATATTTCCTAGAATTTCCTTGAAAATATATTCGGAATTGTTACAAGAGTTTGTACGAAAATTAAAACGGTTTTAGGATTTCATAAAATATTTATACGCTTTTAATCGAACTTCTCAATTTTTACCATACTTTCTATAATTCTATATACAGGGTGGGGCATTTAAAGTGTCGCGGGCGTTTTTTCCAAAAATAAAATGAGATACGAGAAAATTTTTCGGACAAAAATTGTAGGGTATCGAGGGGGACATCCGATGGTGGCCTTGGCTTTGACCTCAAATCTCATCTTCAAGGGCATTCTGAGGTCAACTCTTGTTTTTTAAATAGCATCTCATATTTTTTACTGCAGATTTGGATTCTAGGTCAAAAACCAAGAAACTTTTGTCTGAACCATTTTCCTGAAATCCGCAAAGATGGCGCTCTAATCGATATTGTTTCATACTGACCCTGACATTAGAATAACTCGAAAACGAAGGGTCTTGGAGGAGAATGTTTCGGACAAAAGTTGTCTGATTCCAAGGGGGACCCCTTGAACTGAAACGGAGGTGATGGGGTATAACAGACAAAACACAACACATTTCAATCGTCTACATCACTTGGATAATTTTAATGCAGTAGATGCTCAAAATGATGGCCTTCGACTTCAATACACATTTCAAAACGTTTTACAAAAGATTGCTGAACTCGTGCTAAAATATCTTCATTGATGCTCGCGCATGCATTGATGATTCGTTGACGCATATTCTCAGGTGTAGTCGGTGCTTGTTGATAAACTGTATCTTTTATGTATCCCCATAAAAAAAAATCTGGAGAAGTAAGATCCGGAGAACGGGCAGGCCAATGAACTGGTCCACGACGTCCTATCCATCGTCCAGGATAATCTCTGTCCAATATTTCTCGAGCTGTGACTGCATAATGGGATGGACAACCATCATGTTTGTAACGAGAACGTGAAATTTCTTCAAATTTTATTCCTTTTCTCTTTCTTCTTCCTATTTTGTTCTCTCAATCTTTCCTTTCCATTCAATTTCTATGGATGAGTTGTCTATAAGGGTAAAACAGAAACCTGTTGCCCTGTTGACAAATTCATCCTAGAAAACATACGCATACGGTAGAGGAAGATTTCTGTACACTCTGATTATAGAGAAAAATGAATTTTCCTTTAAAACACAAGTTGAGAACAACTTGTGTTCCCGTTATGTTTCCATCATATCTAAAAGGGACAAGTAAATCTGAAGAAACAGAGACCCCTTTCCTCATCCTTTATTGCTTCCTTTTCCAAATAGAAGCACGTTCCAAACTACCCTGTAATAAGAACTCATTTAAAACACAGACAGTACAGGATTAGAGCGAAGAATCGTGTGGCCAATTCTGTTTTAAAATTCCCGATATATTCACTGTTGAGAATATGAAAACATACAATTTGTTTCCTTTTTACAATAAAAAAGCCCCGATGATCCTCATTGGGCCAAGGCTGGTCCAGGGTTGGCGAAGTATCGGTTGCCGATCTTCGTCGATCCCGGTTAAATTCAGCCTTGACTGTGTTAATACACATGAAAATTCAAATTTCAACACCAATCTAATCATTGGTTTTGAAATTGAAGATTGGCTGCCAATGCTGGCCCAATCTAGCATTCCTATAATGCAGAATTCTGAGTTTGAACCAGAATGAAGCATTATTTGAAATAATGAAAATTTTTACATCTCTGAAATGGTAAGTTTTGGTAAGTTGAAGGTAAGTAAATAGAATACAAATGTTAAAATACTTTCTATGATAATTAAAATAGAAAATCATCACTTTTGATAAAATTCCACTTTTCATTCTAGATTTTTCACAAATAAATACTTTTTCAATAATTCTCAATAATACATAACATATTAATAAATTGTAAAATCAATAGGTTAAGCTTTATGATGTTAGGAATATAGATTTAAACAAAAGAAATTAACGTAGTAAATAATGAACCAGAATAATTGAAATTCATCAAGAATATCAAATTCTATATATGAAAATTTTTATGTAAAATTCATGAAACAAACCTTTCATAAATTATAGAATTTTCATATAAATTCCATTTAAATTCTTACAAAAACAATTTGATTCATACTTGAATAAATGATTTTAAGAAACAATTGTTGATGTTTTTTTTTGTGAATAATATAAGCAATAATCAATCAATATCAAATTTTTCAATTAATATTTGATTTTAAATTATAAATGAGAATTCTCTAAATTGTACATATAGAAAGAGATATATATACAATTTAGAAAGAGAGCATAAGTTAGGCATTATGCTCAAGAGAAAGGGTAAGTGAGTTGTCCTAATTAAAGAAAATGGAGAATTTCCTTCTCAAGGACATGCCTACCTTCAGGTAATGCACGAATCCATGTTTAGACCTCCCTCAAATAAAATCTTTAACCAATCTATAATTTTTACACACCCATAGATTTTTCTGCATGCACCCACCCTTCCACCACCTTCTAATTTTTCTCCTTCCAAACTAGAAACCGAGTTTAGCTCTGGAAGAGATTCATTTCCGAAATTACTTCTCCTTCGACGTTCCTTGAGAACAGAACAAAAACTTCAAAATCTTTGCAAGATACTCTAAACTGACAGGTACTACATCTGTCAGTGGACCCTTGCAAAGCAACAACCGTGAAAACAATTCTGAACAAACAGCCACCCCTTTTTAGAAAAATTTATAAAGAAATTTGGTTGCGTAGCCTTGCGACACCTAAAATTTGAACATATTCAAAAATTCAAAAGTGAGTCATTGTGTATTTTTTTTTCTTTCTGTCTCTTAGATTACCTTTTTTTGACATTTCAGTGAGTTTTTAAATTGACAATTTTCAAAATTTGACTAACGAGAGTTTTAATATATCCTATTCTTTTCTTTCTTTCAGTGGATTTTGAGATCGCTAGACAAATTTTACATTTAGAGAACATTGTCCAAGCCGCCAAGGAAAGGTTGGTACTCTTCCTCCTCCAGGAAAAAAGAGAAACACCTTTTTTGAAGACTTAAAAAAGGACCAAAATACCCTTCAAGAATCCTCTGAAAAATTAAAACATTTGAAGTTGTTTTCTGAATCCTCAAAAATCAGAAATAACCTAACTGGCAGTCCTCGATCCCCTACAGAGGAAGAAATCCCTTGCGTAACCTTGTATAAGGATGCCAAATGTTCAAATTGTAAAAGTAGATTCAAACCCTATTAAATTCAAATAGATTCATCTAAAACATCCTACCCATCATGATTTCCTTTCCCTATCTGAACATGATGATGAAGAGCGATGATTAATGAATTTCTATTCGTGTTGAAAGAATTCATCGTGGAACTAAATGTTCATTTTCCTTTCCAAAATCCCCTATTCGATGACAGAAAATGACAGAAATTAATCGATAGTGATTAAAAGCATTGAACTGTCATTTTATTTTCATCAATATCAAATAACATTTCTTAACCTTTCTTTTCTTTTCTTCTTCTACCTTATTGAATTAATGACAATTTTCACACCAAATTCCTACTGAGAAACCCTCAGAGGATATGCCTGTGAAGTTTTCTTTCTTTTCACGTCAAACTAACTCTTTGTTTTAGAAATAAAATTCACAAACAAATTGCCACCCAACTTCTCTTTCTCTTTACAAATTAATTGTAATTCACAGTTTTTACTTCTCATTGACCCAATATGTAAAGAATAAATTCATTTAAGAAGGTAAAATAACCTTGATAACTATTAGGCATTATACTTGACTAAAGTTAAAAGAAAATTAAGTCCTAAGGTGCACATTCTGAATGTAACCCATAAAGTTTTTGAATATATGTTTTGTACATTTCAGCACAAAAACGAAGTAATTTTCATCTGACGATATCCTTTCCCCAGTCCTTGTCTAGATTAATATTTCTAGCTGAAGTGGGGTTATACTAGGGAGTATCAGACTCGATGATCTGATATCTTTCCTAAAATACTTACCGAATGTTACAGAGAAAGAATGTTTCAATACTTTTGACGTAACATGTTGATACCACATATTCAATCGTTCCTGAATAGGTATGTCTTCAAGTAATGTTGGAAGTACTTGATCCAAGAAATGTCTGTACTCCTCTCCATTCAGCGTATCTGCAATGAAGTACGGTCCAATTACTCGGGATCGAAAAATACCACACCAAACATTCACAGCCCATTGTCTTTGATGCTCTACTTGACGTAACCATCTTGGATTTTCTGTCGCCCAGTAATGCATATTATGTCGATTTACTTGACCATGATTAGTGGACGTCGACTCATCAGAAAATAATATGTTGATGAAGTTGTTATTGTGCATTTGCGCTAGACCCCATCAACAAAACTGTACACGATTTTCGAAATCATCACCGTGAAGGTCTTGATGCAAACAAATGTGATACGGATGGAATTTGTGACGTTTCAGTATTCGAAGAATACTTCTTCGAGAAATTCCCGAATGGAGTTCAATTTCACGAGAGCTCACGTGTGGATTATTGGCTACTGCAGCTAGTACATTAACTTCCGCATTTTCTCCGCTAACAGTTCTCATTCGATGTCGTTTTTCCCTTGTAACGCTTCCCGTTTCTGAGAATAATTTTGTAATGCGTTGAAAATACCTAATGGATGGCGTTGTTTTTTCAGGAAATCGTTCTGCATACAAGTCATATGCTTGTCTGGGGTTCTTATGCACTTCACCGTAAATGTAGATCATATCGATCTTTTCAGAAACCGTGTATCGGATATCCATGATTTTCAATTTGTCATTTCACTGAACCCCGTCGTTTGTTTACATCGCGTGAGCTCTGAATGGTGGTAATGTAGACGATTGAAATGTGTTGTGTATTGACAATTTTTGTACGAAACATTCTTCTGCAAGACCCTTCGTTTTCGAGTTATTCGAATGTCAGATTCAAAATGGAACAATATCGATTAGAGCGCCATTTTTGCGGATTTCAGGAAAATGGTTCAGACAAAAGTTTCTTGGTTTTTGACCTTGAATCCAAATCTGCAGTAAAAAATATGAGATGCTATTTAAAAAACAAGAGTTGATCTCAGAATGCCCTTGAAGATGAGATTTGAGGTCAAAGCCAAGGCCACCATCGGATGTCCCCCTCGGTACCCTACAACTTTTGTCGGAAAAATTTTCTCGTATCTCACTTTATTTTTGGAAAAAACGCCCGCGACACTTTAAATGCCCCACCCTGTATATTATTTTAACCTAGATAGAAACGTGAATTCACGATATGAGTATTATGTTGATAAAAAACTTAATAATGTCCTCTTTACCCAATAGCATGTCGAATCGCAACAGCATATATCTTAGAACGACATTTCATCATCCACATCTTTCCTGTTATCTCATCAAAAGATACAGATACTATTTCATCAGTAGGTTTGATAATATGAATGTCCAATTTCGATGATGAACAAGGTAATGAATATAGAATATCTGATTTTGTTAATTCGTGCCCAATTATGTAAATGACATTATTTGCACACTTAACAATATTTTTTGCTAATCAAATATTTCCTCTCTTTGTTCGAATACAATCATTAGCTGCATTATTACATTCAATCACAAATGAATCAAATATCACTCTTTGATATTGAGTTACAACCATGTGTGCAGTATCAACACTTAATAAACCACTATCATGTTTTTTTTTTAATTGAAATTTTTCTTCAAAATTCGTCGGTTGAGAAAGATTCACAGAATTTAATTTCAATTCTATGTAACGTTTCACGACCTGTTGCAAAGGCTTATCTCCCTTACGTACACATTTTTTGAGAATTTGGAGAAAGTTTTCAAACCTAAAAGCGCTTAAGTTATCGAGAGGTCCAAATTTTCTAACATCATCTGTGAGGTGTAATAAATTATGGACATTATGTGATATGTATTCCTTGCCATAAATTTTTTCGAAAGATTTCACGAAATGATGTAGAAGTTCCTCTGCGTAATTCAAATTGTGTTCATCTAAAACTAGTATTGGATCAATAAGAATTGACACAGCCACATGTAATGTTAGAAAGTTGAGGTACACATCTTTTTTGAGAATTGATTTCAAAACTATAGGACCAGTATAAAGTAAAAATTGTCTGAATTCGACTGCTTTCCAATATGCTATTTCATTTAAACCTCTTGGTCTTCTCGCAAATTCTCTGGGCAATGTATTCCTCAAATTTATGAGAGCCTGCGAGATGGTCTGATTCATTTGAGCGCTAATGCGAACAGTTAGTGGGCCATTAAGCCAAAGTAATATCATTTTTTTCACTACCCCCAAACATATCAAGTGCATGTAATCCAGCGCAACATTCGACACCAATCCTATTTCAGGAATAGTTTGTAAAATTGTTGGATCACCTACATGATATTCCGAATCCGTTTGTTGGATAAAGTCTTCATCGGTTCTAAGATTAATTTCTTTATCATAGGGAAAACATATTCTGGAATTTATATATTCCCCATGACACGTACATTTTGTGCAGCTTGAGTAGCCGGTGTGTGATTTTACGTTCAATATAAAAGATTTTGCCGGAACATCGCAAATTATAGCTCTGACACGGATTTTGACACCATAATTAAAAGTATTCGAATAATATCCTTGATCTATTAATGCGGCCAATTCTTCAACAAATTGTTGTAAGAATTCATCAGAGTTATTTGGCTTCTTAGGCCCACAGTAAAGTCCTACGAGAAAAACTTGATTCAAAATATTATCCGAAATTAATATTGGCCAAAAGTTGTTTAGCGATGATCGAAATAATGGTAAACCATCAATATTTATTAAAAATTCTATAATATCAACTGAAGGAGATAAATTTTTATAACGTTCTATAAGTGATTCTAAAATCTCGCACATACCAAAATGATAATATGACCCTCCAGAGATTGTCGCAATGTTATTTATTTTTTTCGGAGTCCTTAATAAAGTTCGAGCATCACGTGGTAATATAAATTCTAAAATCATAACATACCTCAAAAGAACAGTTAAAAGTGCATTCAAAGCATTACGTGTTATCTTGAATGTTAATGCCCAATTCCTTAATGCAGATATGAACCCATCATTGACTTGATCATTGTCTCTATTACTGTGATCAGGTTCATCGTCATTATTATCTTCAGTGCTATCATCCGAATCTTCGTCACTGAATTTATAACTTTCATCATCAGATAGGATAATATGGTCATCATTTACATCATATGAAAAGAATTTATCATAGTCCCCCTTTGCAGAATCTACTGATTCTTCGCTGAAAGGGATGCATGCATTTTCTAGATCCGGTGATTGTGACGTTTCACATTCCAAAGTCTCACCGTTGCATGAACGCGGTGGAGATCTGGAACTTTTAGAAGCAGTGGAATGACACATAGACAGAAATCGTAAATCCTCCTGAGTGTGCTGCTGTGCCAATCGTCTGCGATGTCTGAAAGAGATTTTCTTTTTGCCCGTTTTATAATTCATGTTAATATCTGAAACAAATTCATCAATTTCAATAATACTGAATTATATATTTCAAACATCATATATAGTTAATGTGGATAGACGAAATTATTTTATGGTAAATAGTGTAATTCATTATTACATGAGCAGAGAGTTAATGATGTTTCATATCAATAAATGGAAATACATAAAAATTATGTGATTGAGATTATACGCATGGCTATCAGAACTAACCAATTATTTCAAACAAATCATACTGAATTTGTGAACAAAGTAAACATTTCACAGCGGAAGCAAAAAAATAGTAATGAAAAGTTCAACCACGAAGAATTGTAAGTAAATATGTTTTTTAGGTTATAATTTAATCTGGAGGAAAACACAGGATTCAATCTCATAATTTCTGTGTATAATTATTATCCATTGGTAATTCCATGATTCTCATATTTATATTATTTCATTGCACTTACCTTATTTGTAGAAATGACTCAATATTTAGAATTTCAAAGAAGAGTTCATGAATGATATAGTAGCAGAACTTGTGTTTAATATGCACTTCTGTCTTTTATGAGTATATATATAGAAATATATCACACTGAGACACCACTGATTTTATACCTATTCCCCATGTAATTGGAACGTGAATAATATCATTCTTTTATAACCATCTGGTGATGTGTGAATTACATATTGTGAGCAACATATCTCAAAACCATTGCGTGATTTACATACCAAACATATTAACTTTGACATCATATAGAATTTTATGTACTTGCAATATTGATACGTGTTTGATACGTGTTTGCAATGAGAGGTGCCGTGTGGGTATACTATTATGATGTCAGTTTCACAACATATGTCGAAGTTCTTGGTCTCTAAAACCCACTTTTTTTCAAATGCCTGTATCTTGGAAAGCTTTCAATACAAAAAATTATTACCAAGGCATGGAACTTAGGATTTTGCCTCAACTTTTCACAAAGTCAAGAGAAAATTCCTTCCCAAGGACGTATTTTGCCGTAATTCGACGATGGAAGTGAAGAAAGTATTTCATTCAAATTAGAATACGTTTGATTTCCAAATTCCACAAGCAAAACTGATTTCTGGAACATAACGATAATTTTCGTTTCGTTTTCGAAAATGTTACTCCACGGCATTCGAGAGATCTAGAAAACACAAGGGCGGCCTGAGAACTCCGCGTGCTCGATTATTCAAGATTTGTAATGCAGCATAGATACGAGACATTTCATGGACGGATTGATGTGCAATTTCAAGTTATTGAGTTATCTCTTTTATCTTGTTTCATTTATATTCCTTGAATGTCGTAGAGAATTACCATTTTCAGAACTGAACCAAAAGTATTGCTATGCAGCATAGACCGATCGCAGTCTTTCAAATATTGTTGCAGATTTCTCGGTAAAATTCACATCTCGGTGTCTTTGACAATAACAAAAGGCAGCACAAATTAAAATTCACGACAAGCACTGTGAGCTACCCTGACGAAAATTTTTGTCATAATTCCTCATAATTTCTCCATGAATTGGGACAATGAGAGATTATGAGAAATTATGACAAAAATTTCCGTCATGTTACGGAACCACAGACTTCCCCTAGAGCCTTTTGGACTCCTGGTGATCTCAAAGGGCTGAGAATGTCCAAATTCGGATAAACTACCATTTTTCCTTCCATCGTAGGAATTCCACTAGACACAAATTGGAGAGAAAAATTTCACTCGAATTTTTGACAAGTTCAGAAAAAATCCCAACTTTTATGCCTTATTAGTAATTCTGTGTGTTGAGACCTTTTCGAGATACACGCATTTAAAAAGGACTGGATTTGTCAAAACTAAAAGCTCTGACACATTGTAAACCGGTGAACACAATGAAATAAAAAGAGCAAACAAACAAATTTGATAAAAATCTCATATTTTTCAACGAAGAATTCAAAAATAATTATTCTAAAAATATTGAGGAACTCATTGTGAATCTGACCTGCAATAACTCATATATATTTTATATGTGATCCACAATTGTTGATCTACCAATTCGGAGTTCATATATGAGCCATATATGGTTTTCAAGAATAAGCGGGAGTTCATATACGTGAAAGAAGTCGCTCCTCTCAAGCGACCGGCGGTGGCTCCAGTGAAAGGGGGATGGAGTCCGGTCCCAATGAACCGCGTTGGTTCACCCATATATAAACCATGAATATGGTTTATATATGGGGCATATATGGGTCATATATGGTGCATTCCCACTAGGGACGTCCGTACAGCGTGACAGCTAGAGTTGGATTCCCAGTTAATTATCAATGTAAAGAAGTATAATCCAAGTTATTCCAGGGGAATGACATTGATCTTGACATTCCTAAAAGAGAATGAAATGAGTTGCGATTCACCTAACATTCACGTATTTTCGGCTGAAGAATCAAAAATTCAAGCTCAGGTTTGGAACAGGAGATATTGTCCGATCTAGCTGGGGTTTTTGGTGGTTCCCATTGATACCTCACAGCAACTTTCACGCACTATTACGTTTTGATTAGAAGAAAAAAAATTTTTCGACCCACTCTATTCAGCACCCTCAATAATCCCTAGAATCCATGTTCCATCCTTGGTCAAGATATCTAAACAAACCCAAATATTTTCGAAGTCCACGGAGGAAACTGGAATAGTGACGTTCATCGGTATCGTTTAATGAAACCTTGTTTCGCTGAAAACACTGAGCAATTATTCTATCCTACTAACTATAATTTAATGAAGATTCGTGATTTCAACAAAATGGTACAGTAGTCCACGTATGATCAATATTATGGATGGTATAGTGAGTTTCACTGACTGAATTGCCTCTACTACGCTGTTTAGTAGTAAAACTATTTTATTCGTTTCAATTAACGCGGTCGAGCGGAGTGAACCGAAACAAGTCGAACGTAATCGAATGTACGGCCTCTCCTCGCTTACTGACACTGTTTTGTTCATAAACGTTCATGAGCAGCTTTTGGTTGGCGTTCGTGCTGATATCAAAGATGATTATTAAAACTACTGAGGAACTTTTACGAGTTTGAATTTTGATCAATATATGGAGCATTCCATGTCAAATCAGCAGCGATTTGCCTTCACATCTTCGATTTGTTTCAAATTCTGAGGGTCGATAGAGGAACCCAGATGATGAAGTTTCACCAAATGTCAGTCCCTTCAGAGCATTTTTGCAGATTTGACAGGATAAACAACAAAAAATGTTTTTTTGATTCATTTCGGAATATTTCAAGAATGGGATTGTGAAAGATTCTGAAGAAATTCATACACATGTATTGTTAGCGATCCTTCCCAGATAAATTTTTTTGGAAGAGAACAACTCGAAATATAAGAAGAACATTTTTTTTATAAACAAATTGATTTTCTGGAAAAACGCCGTATTTAAAAAATTTGAAAAAATTCATGGTGATGGTCTCAGGTTTGCGTGGCGTATCGATGATTTTGATCCCGTTGATAGAAAATCGTCCGTACCTGGTTCAAAATTGGAGTGGAAAATCTGGGAATTTCAGGAAATGTTCTCCAAACATAGTGGAAAAACTTTGTCGTTTGAAGTTCTCTAGAATCAAAAGTTCTCTCAATGGTTTTTCGCGTTGAAACTAGAAGGCGCTATTCACGGTATCGACCGTGGAGCGATTTCACGCGCATCACTTCACAAAAATATTCATCACTTCCACAATTTTTGACTCCCCCCAGATTTCAAGAAACTAAAATTTTTGTGAAACTTGAGACTATCACCATGGATTTTTTCAAATTCTCCAAAGGGGGCATTTTTTGAAAAAAACCGATTTGTTTATGAAAAAAAACATTTTCTTGTTATTGAATCTTCAGTTGTTCTTTTCCAAAACATGTGTATGAATTTTTTTAGAATTTTTCATAATTCCATTCTTGAAATATTCCAAAATGAAACCCGGAACATTTTTTTTTGTTTATCCGGTCAAATCTTCAAAAATGCTCTGAAAGGGCTCAAATTTGGTGGAACTTCATCATTTGGGTTCCTCTATCGACCCTCAGAATTTGGAACAAATCGAAGTTGTGAAGGGAAATCGCTGCTGATTTGGCATAGAATTGGCTGATTTGCCCCATATACAAGTTTTCAAAGGTATGTATATTTCTTTCATGTTGATCTCTGTTGCACATATTAAAATTAATGTGGGAAATTTGTGAGATTTTGATTTGTATTTTTAGATTTTATTTTTTTCGGAATTGTATTGAGGCAAAATTTTTTGTTTCTTCTCATCATTTATTTCACCCCAAATGTACACAGTTGAAACAAATTGGACAAATATAACACATTTGTTGTGTCCAAAACGGTCCACATTGGATACAAATGGTAAATTGACGTATCCCATGTGAATAACTCTCTCAACGCACTTCAGATGTATTTTGTAAACACAAACCAGTGACTCTTATTGTTGCTTGTTTGTTAAACTACACGTTTCCAAATGTTAATCCTACATAAATTTGAAACAATGACTGACTTCCATGAGAACATCAAAAAAATGTTATTATGTATTTTTAACATATCAGGTATATCTAATCCACGTTGGTGTGTTGGTAACCGTTTTTCAGATCAACAGATTTTTTGTGTAATATACAAGTAATACATCAAGTGTGTTTGATATGAAAATTACTTCAAATTGACACTTTTTCTCTCATTCAGCACCCTTAATGTCTTGTAGCATCGAACATCGATTGCACATTACATTCAGGGTGCTCAAAGCGGGATTCAAACCTCAACATCCTACCTACCTATCTACCTACTTACACTTGACGCGTATATCACTTGAGCTAAACTGAACATATAATTTTGCTACCTTTGCGTGTCTGTTATGAGTGTTTGGAGAACTTATGATTAGAGGGTACAGTTGAAACAATTCTGGATTTTATAAATAAATTGATTTTGTGAAGTTTTCATTATCAAGATGAGAATCATGATAGGCATATTCCATATATTCCATATGCTACCTTTGCAGGATTATGTATAGGAAACACAGTTGGAAATAATTTGTGTAAATGTGAAAAAAAAATATTCGTAAACGGATTGATGTTGAAAACAACACATTTACGTATGTATTTCTAACCTAATAAATTAAAGAGTCACCTTAGCGTAATTTAGGAGGGAATTGGAACGCTTCCTCCAATTTTGGATTTCCACCAGGGACACACATATGGAAAGTACGTTTATATCAGACTTTGGTAGCTGCGCAAAGCCTACCGACCGGAAACACTACACCAGCTCGCAGGCCATGAATCTCGGAACATTCTATGAATGCTCGTGAGGATGAACAACCACACATATATGTATATGCATAAGCTAACAGAAAACTTTTCACGTTGCGTCCCCGTGATATTTTGATATGGTACCTTTTCACGGTAAAGGGTTTCTCACAATAAAGTGCATTGCAAGTACGAATGGGGAGGGATGGTTGAAGTCGACATTACGGCAGTGAGGGTTAGTGAGTGGGTGAGAGAGAATCGAAGGGGGAGAGACTAGAAAGAAAGAAACGTCTGAAGAGAAACACAAATGTGACTCGTCGCATGCATATGCACCATGCGCTACAGATTATTATAATAAAAGTCCCTTCTTACTGCTTTTGTTCATTCATCCCTACGCTTTGTCCACTACACGATGCTTTTCTATTTACATTTGCAGTGTACATACTACGGATATCCCATGTCAATGTCCGAATGGTTATTACAGAATGAACTTGGATATTCTCGTTTTTATTCCAATCCTCTTTGTAGAATGGAAGTACGTAGAACAAACTTCTTCCTCTCGCGAGCAGTTTCTTGGAATTGTTTTCAAAATTATCAAACGAAAAAGTGTTGTCACGATGAATAGTTCCAAGGGGGAAATCATTATGTAAGGAGGAACATTCCCTATGTGGAACAAGAATTTTACTGATATAAGGAGGGTATGATGTTGATACAGGACGGTGATTCTTGGGAGATTTTTGGAGGAAATCATCAATCACATATTCATATTGAATAGAATAACCAGTGAGACTCCCTACACAGTCAGTTTATGTGTTGGAAATTTTTGAGTTGTCCCATGATTCTGATTAGTGTTTGTTCCGCCAAAAGGACTGTTACTCCGTTTGGAATTCTAATTCTTTTGTATACTTACCCGATTCACGGTTTATCTGACCGAATCAGTCACACGAATTCTCTTCACATCATAATAATTTTTTCATGACATCTCTTGTCCATTGATGAGAAAATTATTATGTTGATCGATAAGTCAAGGTAATGTGGGCCATAGCATATCATATGATATGAAAATTTTTGAATTTCATATGTATTCGCAGCCTTGAAAATGAAAGGGGAATTGATCGCCAATCAATTCTTCTTTGATATGAGAATTGATTTCTTGTTGAGAAAAACCTATCAACCTTAACGGAACACCCACCGATATCCACGTTGCATTTCTGTGGAGGTAAGGTGGATAGAAGGGGAACATGGATATAAGGCGGAGGAACAGAGAAGCGACGAAGAAAAATCCGTCGATCGGTGGTTGTGCTGTAGGCTGTAGGGGAAGTTATGATGTCTCATCTCTTCCTCGTGAGTACATTTTTTTATATACTACTTGTACATTACAGTAATGGTGTACTCGAGATAGTTAGATTCGACTTTCGAGATTCGAGTAGAAATCGAACTAGCTCATCTGAGTTATGTACTAGCGACTAACTTATCACATCTAACTCAATTATTCTTCATGATCGCTGATTCTTCACTAGCTGATATTTTTGTACAGTCGTTGTTACACGGAAAAAAAGATGATGTTGGATTTACAACATTTCGTTCGATCACCATAGAAACCCCTAATATTTCTATGGTGATCGAACGAAACATTGTAAATCCAACATCATCTTTTTTTCCGTGTATACAGTCACTCTTTAACCACTGGAACACGCATTATAGTTGTAGATGTCGCTGTATCACGAGAAAAACATTGCCTAGGAATCATCTGGTGGGTCAGTTGATATTAGAGGTCTATAAACAAGTCAGGTTATGTGTTTTCAAAGTACATCAGGTAACCATTATAGACGGCGTCGTCGAATGATGAAAATCTATCAAATTACTGATTCATCACCCTGGTGGACCTGAGCGAAGGTGAAGCGAGGCAGGTGTGATGATCGCTTAGTGCGTTTTTACGAGGTTGAGACGATGATGAAGTGGGAATAGGGAAATGAGAATTTGTATGTGTTGAGTTGACGTAGGAGTGGAAACAAAAAAAGATTCGGAAACTAGAGACTTTCATCTATGAATTGAGATACATATGAAGGGGAAATTCGTTCATTGGAGTGGTAATTGAGTAATTGGATCGATTGAAAACGAATGATTTTTTGGAAGAAACTCGGTGTGATCGGACGCTGAACGTGGAAGGCAGGAGGGGAAGCTCGGACGGAGAATGGAAGGAGAAGAAGCTACACCCACAGAAACTCTCGCTCGGTGATGCTTCGGCAAGGTTTCCAGCTGGATTTTTGGACTATGTTCCGTTTTGCTGGTATCCTCAAACACACGGATTATGACAATCAACGACTGGAATATTTATTCATCCAAATTTGATGACTGAAAGATTCTGGAATGCATGATAAACAACTATCATCAGCGGATGATGTTAGAAGCGTGGATCATGGAATTATTGATTCTCAGCTGAATTTTCGGTTCAAATCTCGTTTCCCTGAGGTTCTCGCACACTTGGAGGGTGATGGATGTTCGTATATTCATCCACTCACCAGAAATTGATTGCTGAAAAATTTATAAATGAATAATCAATGCTTATTATCACCTGGTGAGGGTAGAGCGATGGTACAGCGAGGGTCAAAGGACTATTGATTTTTAGATCCTTCTTCGACCATCTGAATCTGGATTCACATTAGCCATTTTGAACTCGATTGATGGAGACGGATTTGAATCCAGCACCCTCGAAAACCCCTAAAACCTATGTCTCATATAAAACTGTTTACAATTGCGAAAATGGCTGAATTCATATCCACCATCTTGGATTGATTTTTTTACTCTAGATTTGAATTCAGCACCCTTGATAATCCTTAGAACCCATGTTTCATATGAATCTGTTGACAAATGCGGAAATGACTGAATTCACATCTGCCATATTGGGTCTGCCATCTTGAATTATTTTTTTGATGTCAAATTCGGATTGAGCATGCTACGAAACCCCTAGAAACCTATATGTCTTGAGAATCTGGGATGGATATTTGAAAACACATGAATGTAATATGTATGTACATTCATATGCAAATGTTTATTCTTTTCCGACATACAATTGATTCAAATTCACCTGTTAGAAAATCAAGTTGGAAAACATCAATAACACATGGAATCGACAAAATTATTCTCATTCAAAAAAATTATTTTCGTCGTCCCAGTGATGCGGGTTCTTAATTGTCTTCGAGGAATCAGAAAACGGAGATGGGCATCAAATTTCTCATAAACTTCCAATGATGAAATTTTTAAAGTAAAGAAGAGATTTGAATTTGGAAGCCTACCTCCACCTACAATCGCAACCTCATCACCTAAAGACCTAACCTACACCGACACGTATTTCGCAGGAACAAAAATTTTGTACATATAGTCAAGTGTCGATAGTGGGGAGAATAGCCCCATTGCATATAGTGCGGGACCGAATCAAAAAATCAATGGAGCCCTGAGGGAGTTGAAGTTCAAGGGGCCCTTCCAGAATCAATGAATTTACTATTGTCGTTTTTAAAATCAAATTATCCACAAGAACAAAGTAGAATATGATTCAAATATCGCGTATCCGAATGTGAACTGAGCATAAATGACAATATTCATGAAGTGAGAATAATTTTTTTTCATGGGAAAGAATTGAAACATGTATTTCCACATTTTTTCAGAGGATACTTGATGGGTATATTCAATTCAATAGAGTGAATAAGATTTTCCCTAACAACAAAATGTGTCCCTGAAACGTTTTCTAAGCGTTCAAAAAATCTCTTCTACATTTGATAAACCTTTCACAAACGTTCCAGTGGCACGTTGTGCTATCTGGGATTTGGTGATCAATCAAAGTGAGTCGAAGAGTACAATAAGCCTTCGGAAAATCAAGCAAAAATGAAATTTGAAGTATTGACCTTGCCATAGGAATGAGCCAAGTAAAATAATTCGGAATATTTTTTCAACTGAATTCCAGTGAATGTATAATCAAAGAACATCACGTTGCGAAAAGATGTTGAAAAAGAAAATGAAAATACCCTGATTTGGATGGAGTATGAAAAAGTATAAATAGGCACCCGCAGAATTTTTCCCCTGTTGGGGCGAGAATATATACGAAATATCAGAAGATATCTGCTACAGGATAGAATGTTGGGGAAATTCATACTATGGTTTTTGGATGGAGCTAAAGCCTCAATTGACTCCCCCCTGTGGGTGATGTTGGGAATGCATACTTAGATGTGATGCAAATAAGATGAGAAAGAAAAATACAGACTAAGATTGTCAGTCAGAAAGATGTCGGCGAAGTTCAAATTTTCTATGGAAAAGAATTCAAGTTCCACCAATTACAATCGCCTGTTTTGAAACCTCATTGTGAATCCGTTGAAATGAACGATTCAAACTTCAGCAATATTTGGAAAATCAGCTGTCAAAAAAAAACGAGTGCATCAAAACGTACACACGATTTCATGCATTCTACAATACATATGCGATTGATTGTGTTACTATAGGTCAAATAGATCCCTGAAAAAGCCTCAAGTCAATTCAACTACACAATTTATCTTGCAAACCTCGTTCGACATATAGAATGGAATGCATGGGATGTCATGAATAATCATTAAACCATAATCCCAATGAGGAAAAAATCCATAAAAGTAAAAAAAAAACGCCAAGTACATAAGAATTTCTCCAAACTCACAAAAAAAAACGAAATCTAAAAATACATTCTAGAGGAAAATTGTACTATATTCAAAATTTTGATGAAACACAATAGGATAAATCTCATCTGAAGAACAGATGTGAAATCAATATGAGCTGCCAAGTACATTTGAGTATTCAAGTGGTATCACACTAAACAATCATTGTTGCCGTTATACAGGGCGTCCCATTTGAAACAGGACAGCTGAATAACTCTTCAGTGAATGGAGGGGGAAAAAAATTGTTCGGATAAAAGTTGTAGGGTTCGAAGGGGGCCATAAGATGGTGACCTTGAATTTGACCTTGAGGTCAATTTTGAGCATAATTGATGGTCAAAGTATGTTTTTTCAAATAGAAAACCCTACGTTCGACCTCAGAAATTAAAAGAGCGGAAAATTTTACGTCCGAATATGTTAACATATCAGGTCATTTAGAGGTCATTTGAAGGTCAAAAAACCATTTTCTATGGATTTTCACGGAAAAGCCTCAAACGAGTTGTTTCTCTGACCAAAGTTATTAAAGTTGATGTGAAACCCCACGTTTTGACCTTGAATTCGACCTTGAGAACGATAATGAATGCCAAATTCGGAACAATAATTGAAAAATTATTTATTTTTCCAGTTCGTCGTTTTATAATTACAGATGGCACAAATCCGTTGACGGGTAAGACACACTTATTGCAGGAGATGTTCGAATTGACCGCCGTTTACTTCAATACATAACTCCAGCCGGCGTCGAAAGTTTCCAAGAACAGACTGAAAAACTTCTGCACGAATATTCGCAATTGCGTATCTGATGCGTTGTTGTAGATCCACAGGTGTTGTTGGTCGGTTGGTATAAATGACATTTTTTTTGTAACCCCACAAATAAAAATCTAGAGGGGTGAGATCAGGAGATCTTGCCGGCCAGAGTACAAATCCACCTCGAACAATCCAACGATTGGGGAAAAGGATATTTAGATAATCCCTCACACATCGAGCAAAGTGTGGTGGTGCACCGTCTTGCTGATACCACATCCTCTGCCTAGTTGCTAATGTCACATCTTCCATGAGAACTGGTAATTCATTCTGTAAAAACTGTAGATGATTAGGACCGTTAATAGTTCCATCAAAAAAATACGGCCCAATAACTTGATTGTCTAGAATTCCACACCAAACATTTATACTCCACCGATGCTGATGATCAACTTGTTGAGTCCAGTGCGGGTTTCGCGCTGACCAATAGTGGCTATTGTGACGATTTAACAAGCCAGTACTTTGAAACGTTGATTCATCACTGAGAAGAACATATCGAAAGAAATCGGGCGCTTCGGTCAACCTCTGTAAAGCCAAATGGCAAAAGTTAACCCGATTCTGCATATCCTATTGAGATAATTCTTGGGGCAGTGTGATGTGGTACGGATGATATTGAGCAGCTTGTAGAATTCTGTGTGCCGTACTGCGTGGAATACCCAAATCGCGTTCAATATCACGTAAACTAACATGAGGATTCATGTGTATTATTGCTAAAACAGCAACGCATCGAGGGTCGTTAAAGTTGAAACCTTGATTGTTTCGGCGTTGACCAATCCTTCCTTGTCGACAATTTCTTTCAACTTGGCGAATGACTTCTGGAGAAGGATGATGCTGCCGATCTCCAAACCGCTCTCTGTACAATCGTGACGCTCTTTGATACACTCCGCGACACTCACCCAAGATCATTAAAATATCAACACATTCGTTAGGTGAATAAACCATTTTGAACCCGCACTCACACCGTAAACGATGACAACTTCTTAATGATCATTTTCGTACTGACATGAAGAATAAACTCTGAAGGTTAGTTCTGTTTACTTTCAATTCAAGGTCGAAACGTGGGGTTTCACTTTAACTTTAATAACTTTGGTCAGAGAAACAACTCGTTTGAGGCTTTTCCGTGAAAATCCATAGAAAATGGTTTTTTGACCTTCAAATGACCTCTAAATGACCTGATATGTTAACATATTCGGACGTAAAATTTTCCGCTCTTTTAATTTCTGAGGTCGAACGTAGAGTTTTCTATTTGAAAAAACATACTTTGACCATCAATTATGCTCAAAATTGACCTCAAGGTCAAATTCAAGGTAACCATCTTATGGCGCCCTTCGAACCCTACAACTTTTATCTGAACAATTTTTCTCCCCCTCCATCCCCCGAAGAGTTATTCAGCTGTCCTGTTTCAAATGGGACGCCCTGTATAGAACAGGATGTTGATACAACGAGGTGGCAACCGAGTAATTGCACATGCCAGCTTGTGGTGGTCATACAACAGTGGCTCTTTTGTAACCTAAACATTACTGTTACATAACAATCACACATGTTATATCGATTCGATGCAATTAAAACATAACTTTGTGATGTAATAGCAGTAAGAAAGTTTTACTACAATGATATCACCTCAATAAAGCTGTGTTTCGGGAGATGTAAACCATTCCTGGTATATTGTCACTATGTAATTCATGATCATTAAAAAGCAATATTGTATCGAATATCCAAACCAAACGTGTTGGTTGTTCCTGATTTCTCAATTAATGTCGATACGAAACACTTGGCGCGGCCGATAGAGATTCTAGTATATAACTTTCTGTTCGCATGCTTTCAACAAAGTCGTTTGAATACAATTAAGGCTCAAAACTCACGTCATCGGCCGCGCCAAGGTTTCGTATGGACATTAATTGAAGAATCAGGAACAACCAACAAGTTTGGTTTGGATATTCGATACAATATTGCTTTTCAATGAACATGGATTACTTTGAATACATTTTGAACAAACTGAAGTGACAATGTACCAGAAATGGTTCACATCTCCCGAAACAGTTTTATCGAGGTGATATCATTGTGATGAAACTTTCTTACTGCTATTACATCACAAAGTTATGTTTTAATTGCATCGAATTGATATAGCATGTGTGATTGTTATGTAACAGTAATGTTGAGGTTACAAAAGAGCCACTGTTGTATGACCACCACAAGCTGGCATGTGCAATTACTCGGTTGCCACCTCGTTGTATCAACATCATGTTCTATATAACGGCAACAATCATTGTTTAGTGTGGTACTATTTGAATACCCAAATGTACCTGGCAGCTCATATTGATTCCACATCTTTTTTCAGATGAGATATATCCTATTGTGTTTCATCAAAATTTTGAATATAGTACAATTTTCCTTTAGAATGTATTTTTAGATTGTGTGTTTTTTTTGTAAGTTTTGGAGGAATTTCCATGTGCTTGGGGTTATTTTTTCACTTTTTTGGAGTTTTTTTGATGGGATTTCACTCCTCTTTCTGAAAATGCCTCTAATTGAAAACACAGGAATTCAACAGTCTGGAAATTCTGTGCATCTCATTGGTCATTCTATTCAACCCGAGTCGGTAGTTGATCAGTTCCGTCAGAACTTCCAGACTGTGGTCACCCTGAAACGAATAATAAGAATCGAATGCTCATGTGGACTCTAATGGCAATCATAGCAAAAAAAGAAATATTTCAAGAAAATAAAGTGGAGTAGAACAAAAATTTTATAGGTTCTGAAATTCATGTCCATGTGAAACACTTGACGTGGTCCATGGAGAGGTTTCAGCTTCCATTATCAGACAGGAATTCGGATCATAAAATCTTCATTGGCCACGCCAAGTGTTTCACGTCGACATGAATTCCAAAACCTATAAAATTTTTGTTCTACTCCACTTTATTTTTTTGAAATAAATTTTCTTCAACTTTCCGCTGTTGCAGGATAAATCTCATTGTTATATCTATATAAGGGCGGAACGATACGCTTGTTCTATTTATTTTTTTAATACAATAATGTTTTTTTGAAAATCATAAATTACCTTGAATACAGTTTAAACAAACTGAAGTTCCAATATACCAAAAATCTTTCACATATCTTCTGGATAACCAATGTACTTAGTCGCTCATATTGATTTCATATCTTTTTGTTCCGTATAGATGTTACGTCAAAAGTCCGTGAACTTTTCAATAACGCACGATTATTTTAAAGAATTGCCAAATCAAGTTTGACAACCCCTTCGATCACCCCGCTTCAGATAGGATTGACCTATACAAGGACCAAGGTAGGATGCTTTTCAATGAAAATCGTTTCATATATGTTGAAATTACAATTTGTTTATTCCAAAAGAGAAAAAAGAATGAAAAGTTTGTCCATTTATAATATTGAGGATGATAGGAAGTATAATCATATGATATTTTTATAAGAAATTCAGTTGAATCGTTCAACTAATATTCATGTGAAAAGGAGAAAATATTCTAGGACATCGAGAGTTGGTTTGTGATTTTTGATTGACCAATATATTTCTTTGGGGGTTACCCAATGAGAATTAGTGATATAGGGAAAAGAACATCTCATTTCACAAAGAAAACAATGGTTCCTTCTGGAAACACAATCAGCTTGTACTCCGAGGATTACTCGATAGTTGTAAGTGATTGTTCTTCCTGTGGTGTTAATGACTTTATAGAAGAGTCAGACTCTTTTATTATGATCTTTCAGGTGTTAGAAAACATATGTATATACCCTTCAAACACAGGAGTGGGAGAGAAGGATTGAAGAATAGGAAGTATCGTAGAGAGAGAGAGAGAGAGCGACTTAGAAATAGAAAGAGAGAGATATCTGTCCTCCTGAAATACATGAGAATTTACGCATGAAGTTGAGTATGGGGAAAGGAGGAGGGGAAAGGGGATCGCTCAGTCGGCTCCATTGCGATCGAAAGGAAATAAGGAAAAGAATTTGTGATTATAGAATATTGGGTTGTTAATCCCAATTTTCTCTAGGGGCGGAAAGTTCGCCTCTAATGTCAAGAGATGCTAGAAATGAGTTTGAGTTTTCTAACTCTCGTGTGTAACGAACGAGATTTTTGTCATCTCGCGCCCCGGTTCTCAAGAAAATTCTCAGTTTGGGTCCCGGAGGGGGAAGATCACCACGGTCTGCCTTTCCATCCCGTTCCGCGATGCGCTGGTGAATACTATGAATCAATCTTTTAATTTTTGTTATCCGTTTGTTCACCCGGTCCCTCACTATAAGGAATCAAAAAGAACGTTGAAGTTGACTCGAGTTAAATTGCCATGATTTGGAAGAAAATCCTAATAAAAGAGGAAAAAGGAAGGTGGTTTCCATTAAATTTCTCCTATCACTTTAAAAATCACTTTTCGCAATAGAGAGGATGAAAACACGCACAAAAAAAACACAAAAACATTAGTGAGAGGAAAAGGAGAAAACAGAAAAAAGGAAACAAGGTTCCTTTTCCCCCCGAATTGTGGAAAGAATCCACTTACTATTTGTGTTCCCAAAGTTTCTCAAAGAAACTATTCTCGTTCTGGGCGGAATGCGCTTTCTGCTTGTGGACCTGGTTTTCGTAACTCAGAACCGCAGAGTTGAATTTTGAAAATATTTATCGTTTTGAATAGTCCTGAAAAGGACGGTGTTCTTTTCTTTTCAGAAGATGGATGAATGTCAGGTGATACACGGGTTGAACGTGTGTTCCTTGTTCAGCAGTTCGAAGGAGAAGAAGTTGAGGAATCAGCGGTAGTAGCAGTGAATTTGATATAATTATGCGTCGTCGCGAGGCGAGAGAATATTGTTAATTCGTTAGCAGAAACTCACCGTATTTAAAGAGTTCGAGCTTCCTTCTAAGACAATGATTGGTCAAGGGTCTCTTGGTGGGAAATATTCTTGTCCGCACCAATGAGGAATTGAAATCACTGCTCCCAGAAGCTGTCGAGGTGTCGAATCATGAACTTAATCATCTTCGAAATCATCTGATTTTTCTATCTTGCACCCAACTCTCGATGTCTAGCGTTGCTCTGCGTCGAGCGTTCGTGTACTTGACTCATATACATTACTTGAAAATTTTTGTCTTACAGGTATTTATGAGGGATGAACGGAGTCTACAGACTAAAATTTGATCAAAACGAGAGTTTTGATTTTTATCAATACTTCGTTCATTCATTAATGAAGATGTTTCTTACAAACTATTAATCTATCTAGGGGAGGGAAATAAAATCATTTCACGATAATTTCATCCCTCACCGGAATCTTTCTATTCTATCTAATGGTGTAGTTGTCATTTCACGTGCTCTGAATTTCGAAAATATTTAGTCCATCAAGTGCAACAAGAATGCACTAATACGAACGGTCTCCCATACATGGAAGAAATAATCGATTGTATCGAATAACAAATGGTAATTTCTATTATTTTCCATGGGGAATCCGTAAAGGACAGGTTTTTATTCAGTATTTACTTTTCGGAATTCTATGGCATGATGTAAATACATTATGAATTCTTTTGGAATACTTCGGGAATTAGTTATGCGGTATGAGGAGATGATAGGGTTTTTCTTATAATTACTATGATGTCCACCTGAAAGTTGGGATAAATATAAGAGGAATCATTCATTTTATTCAGTTTTCGATGAAAACTGCTATTGAGGATTGTATTCGAAATATGAAAATAATTTGACTTGGTGACAAGAGTAGAGTTACTCGTCTACGGAATGCAGGGTTGTTCATGATTTGGTCACTGTTTACAATGATAAGTGATCGAGTATTCGTATTACCGAATATCCCTCACGTAGCAAACTTACTTCGTTTCTTCTTGGTTGCATTGAGAGGTTGGTAAGGCGGAGAACTATATTACCCAACAGGTTTGGGTCGGAAGAAAAGAATACTATTGTATCGATGTTGAGGGCGTCGAGAAGGTGAGGGTTACTCACAGGTTTCTCGCTCATTAGTCATATGCGTACGGATCTCTGTAAGTAGTAGGTCCTGTCTGACTATCTTATTGATTGCAAGGGAGTAATGGAGAAAAAATGTTTTTCAGGGGCAAGAAATTGGGAAAATTTCAGCGCACGTTACATATAGCATGTCCTTCTATATCCCCTCGAAATTCTGAATGGAGTGAAATTTTCCTTCAGAATGTGTTTTGAGATTTTTATTGAATTGAAACGATAATACAATGGGTGGAATTGAATTCCAAATATGAAAAATGATATTCGCCTCTTTATTTTCACCAAGTGCGGAAGAGACCACGTTCTTGGAAAATCTCCGAGCATATTCAATTCAAAGTAATTTCTAAAGGTTGAGAGAGTCATGAAAACTGTTCAGAGACTATTCGCAAATCCAAACAGTAGTTTTCCAATCAACTGACCAGTATGAATGCAGTAAATCATGAAACATTTTTATTTAGGAACTTTGTACGAATTCATACAGTAGTTTTCAAATCAACTGAACAGTATGAATTGGCTATCGTTCAGGTGCTACAGTGTGAAAAATCTTTCTTGTGAAGTACTCATATCTGAATTGGAAGATCACAGTTTCTTTATTGAAGTGCTACGTTGAGCATAGAGAAAATAAATTTTTATCATAAAAGGCTCACGCTCAACGTACAAGAAATAAATTTTTTAGAAAAGTCCTACACTCAGCGTAGTAATATTACACAAGTTTTGGGTTTTCACGCTCTGTGCAGGTTATGAAGTTTCCTGCACTGAGCATGGGCAATTTACAAACTTTTGTGATATGACTTTCCAAAAAGTCTGAGTGCAGGACTCTTCCAAAGAAACATTTATCCCTTCTTTGTTGAGCATGAGACTTTTACAATAAAAATTCATCTGTTCTATGCTGAACGTAGTACATCAACAAAAACCGTGATTTTCTAATTCAAATATGAGTAATTCCCAACCAAGATTTTTTTCAGTGCATCGCCTGGATGCTAGCCATTTCATACTGGTTAGTTGATTCGAAAACCACTGTATGAATCCGTACAAAATTTCTAAATAAAAATTTTTCATAACTCACTGAATCATAATGTTCAGTTGATTTGGAAACTACTGTATGGATTTGTACAAAGTTTCTGAAAATTTTTCATGATTTACTGAACCTTCAGAAATTACTTTGAACGAATTTAATCCATAATTACGCGATCCTTAAATCCCTATGGAGCGGAATATGTTTGTTTTATTATCGACATATATTGAGAATAGAAATTTGTAAAAATACAGGTATTTAGGATTAATCATATTCATAACTGGACTTATTTGAGAACAGAAATAATCAGTGTTTGGGGGTTATAGGTTCGGTTATTCAATTGACCGATTCGAGCCGGATACAACTAATCGGACGACAGTTCACGACGGGATAGATTATCGATAAAGCGGACTGTAATTTGTGATTCTGGAAACGTAGGGAGTTTATTGAGTTGAAATAAATCCCGAACACGAGAACAATATTGTGTGAGAACAACTTTATCCTCATTTGACGGATGAGACCGTGTGTAGATTTTATGGAAGGAAGTGAGAGACGAGACTCTTTACACAATGTGATACGTGTGATTACAGACATATAATGATATATAGAAGTTCCCACTAAGTTCGTGGTAGCGGTAGGAGGGAGGAGGGAACGTTGCCCGATGAGCACACAAATCTCGTTTTTGATTCCCTCCTTCTTCCGCATATGACAATGTACGAAGCTGTACATGCGTATATATATAGTATTGATATGGTACGAAATTCGAATGTCAAGTTTTAATATAACATTACGGCTGTTGATCCTTGCTCCCTAACATTCCGCCCGCCTCCTGAGAAGGCAATTCGCATGAAATAGGTTCATTGATCTGAAGATCTGTTGAGGTTAGAATATGAGAGAACGAAGTAGCCAAGAAATTACTACAGACTAGTTGTGCGTTAAGAATAGTGTTATTTCTCAGACGCTCTGCTCGCCAAATTACTGCTTAAGTTTAGCAGCGGGCTCAATGGAATTATTTCCTAAGTTGTACAGTAGATTACTGAAGATAAACATCAATTGAGAGATAATTTTATATCCTTAGTTAGGTTTATAAGTAACAATTAAATTCACAATTCTCGTATCACATTCAATGGTTTAGATAGTTCTTTTATTAATTAGTAATCTCAAGGTCCTTCAAGTTAAGTTACTGAAGTCAACATATTTACAGACTAATCTATAGTTAAGACGTACCGGGTTGGTTGTTTGTGTTCTGAGAATTGATCGGTAACTTACATAGTTTAGTAATTGGCCGCGTTAATACTGTCTGAGCAGTGCGGACGTCAACAACCCTGACTCACCCGTCCTCACCTGGGTGACAGGATAAAATTCTCCCTAGTTCCCATCGCGAAAGGGGGAGGTTTGAATTTTTTATGAGAACTAGATCACCTTGCATCAGATTGGGTTGGATTTTCGACCACTTGAATCGTTGTTGGAGAGATATGAGATAATCGTTTGACCATACTCGCCAGAACTGCTCAGACAGTCTTTGTAACAATCGCCATCGAGTCAGACGATTCGTGTTCATGTCGAGGTAAGAGAGCACTGGGGCTGCTTTCAATGATGTGCCGGTTAAGAAATGACCTGGGATCAAAGCGTCGAAATTGTCGATATCGTCTTTTGGAGGCGCGATTGGACGCGAGTTGAGGCAACTCTCGATCATACACAATAGAGTCGTCAACTCTTCGGCAGTTGGGGTATGAGACGTTACGATGCGTCTTAAATGGTGTTTGACACTTTTGACTCCCGCCTCCCATAGTCCACCGAAGTGTGGAGGAGCGGGAGGTATGAAGTGCCAGTTAACCCCATCGCAGCTTAGTCTAGTTTGCAAGTCAGGGTCACGCGTTACAATTTCCAAGTTATTGGCCAATTCCTTGTTAGCGCCTTAGAAATTTGTCGCATTGTCGCTATACAAATCCGAGGGCATCCCCCTTCTCGCCACAAACCGGTCAAAGGCTGCCAGAATTGCGTTCGAGGAATAATGATGTACTAATTCTAAGTGTGCCGCACGTGTTACTGAGCAGATGAATAACGATACATAACATTTGTGTGATTTGGCTCCTCTTCCGGAGTGGTTAGGTATCAGTAGAGGACCTGCGTAATCCACTCCTGAATGGGAAAAGGCTCTGGAAGGGGAAATTCGCTGGGAAGAGAAGTCTCCCATGAATTGAGAAGCAGAGGCGGCCTTTTCGCGGTCACAAGCAACGCAGCGGAAAATATGAGCTTTACTAGATTCCGTGCTCCCAGAATCCAAAATCGCTCTCTTAAGACTCTAAGAGTCAACTGAGTTTCACCATGTAATGTGATCTTGTGTATATGGCTAATAATCAAATCAGAAATCCGATTTTTAGGAAGCAAGATCGGGTATTTTTGATTGTACGATAGCTGGGAGTAGCGGAGCCGCCCGCCAACCCGAAGTACACCGGGTTCATCTAAAAGTGGACTCAGTCGTCTGACGGAATTAGACAGAGTGAGTTCCTCTTGCTCTTTCAATGCGAGGATTTCATTCGAAAGTTCTTGAGCTTGAGCTACATGGATCCAAACGTTAGAAGCTGTCTCTATTTCATTAGCACTTGACGCAAGCGTCGTCCCTGGAGAAATTTGACGCTTGAGGGCGCGTATAAAACGAATAATATAGGCAGTGATTCGTAATAATCGAGGCCAGGAAGAGATTTTGTACA
Source organism: Gonatopus flavifemur (assembly GCA_018340375.1). Lineage (NCBI taxonomy): Eukaryota > Metazoa > Arthropoda > Insecta > Hymenoptera > Dryinidae > Gonatopus > Gonatopus flavifemur. The sequence goes on along the minus strand of JAFFJZ010000125.1, from coordinate 13,449 downwards.
TTAGGTCCCACTCCACTTGTTGTGTTTGTACATGAGTGTGAGTTACTCTCTCTTCCATGTTTTCGATTGAATTAATGGAAGAAGGAGATAACGGCCACTGGTCCGTATCCTCTCTAAGCCAGGAGAGGCTGTTCCACCAGAGGTGGTGATTGGAGGGAGCGTCAGCTGAAACACCTCTGCACGCGACATCAGCTGGGTTTTGCTCCGTAGGAACATATTTCCACACGGCGTGAGGTAATTTAGTCTGGATTTGAGAAACTCGGTTGGCTGGAGGTTTTCCAATTGGAAGGGTTTTTGTCAATCCAACCTAGCATGGCAGTGGAATCTGTCCAACAATAGACTGGAATTGAACGAAATTGAGCTGAGTTTTCTACATATTCAACTAATCTCACTAACTATAGGGCTGCACACAGTTCCAACCGAGGTACATTTATGGTTTTCACGGGTGCGACTTTGGATTTGGCTATGAGGAGGGTGATCATAATTTCACCGGACATAGTGCGTAGCTTCAAATATAGCACAGCAGCATATGCCACATTGGAAGCGTCAGAGAATCCATGTAACTCCATGCTGGGGCTATCAAGCCCCTGTCCCGTCCACCTTGGAATTGAGATCATTTCCAAATTTTCTAGTGAATTGTGAAAATGGTTCCATCGGGTAGTTATATCCGAAGGTAGAGATTCATCCCAACCTAGTTTGAGATTTCATAGTGATTGGAATAGTACCTTTGCGACAATAACAATCGGTGTTATCCACCCTAATGGATCCAATATTTTCGATATTGTGGATACTATATATATAATAATATATAATAATACTCTCTTCGTCAAAGGTCCAAGGGGATTTAGCTTAATAACAATTTTAAAAGAATCATCGTAAGGCGTCCAACGAACTCCCAGGATTTTGAGGTCTTCACCCTCATTGAACAGCGTAGTAGTCTCGGTATTGAGGTTGGAAGGATCGATTCCTTTTAAAAGGGAGGGATCATTGCTAGTCCACTTTCTCAGGATGAATCCAGTGGACTGCAACAATTGGGTGACCTGATTCATGGTTTCCACAGCTATGTTTTGATCCTCAGCCCCGAACAGGACATCGTCTACGTGAATATTTTCCAAGAGAACGGGGACTGCCAAAGGATATTGATTGCCCTGGTCAAGAACTGGCTGTTTGATGGCTCGCATAGCACGATATGGGGCCGAGGTGGTACCGTACGTAACCGTAGTCAGTTGGTAAGTTTTCAAATTGTCGGACGGAGAATCTCTCTAAACTATACATTGGAGATGTCAATCTTTAGAGTTCACCCATACTTGTCGGAACATTTTAGCTATGTCCGCACTGTATACTCATTTATAGATGCGCCAATTTAGAATTATGAGGGGTAATTCAGTTTGAAGTTTTGGTCCAGGCAAGAAGATATCGTTCAAGGAACGTCCATTGGAGGTGACGCTAGACGCATTAAAAACGACTTGCATTTGGTTGTCGTTCGTTCTTCACGGACAACAGGGTGATGCGATAGATACACATAGAATGCATCAGAGTCTTCATTTGAGTGGAAGCATTTCATATGTGCAATGACTCATATTCATGCAAGAATTCTTCATATCCCTGATATAATTCAGTGTCCTGCTGTAGTCGTTTCTCTAACCTCATGAACGAACTCACCGTGGTGAATTTAGATTTTCCTGAGTCAGGAGGAGCTGTTCCTTTGAGAGGCGAACTGACAACGAACTTACCGTCATCAGCTCTCGAATAAGTGGATAAGAAGTATTCCTCGCATTCCTTTTCTTCATTCGAAGGGTAACGTTTGAACGGAATTTCTTCCAGTTCCCAACATCATCTCAATGTGTGGTCTATATTTGAATGATGAACATGTAATGAATTGAGGTTATGATTGGAATTGATGGGGCCGGACAGTATCCATCCGAAAATGGTATTTTGGGCTACAGGTGACCCAGGCGGGCCTTGTCGAATTCCTTCTTGCAATATAAGCCCATAACTGTCTGAGCCAATTAAGAGATCGATTCTATCATCAGAAGAAACTTGCTCGTCCGCGAAAATGAGGCCTTGGAGATGCCGAAATGAATTAGGTTTGAACGAAAGTTTTGGGCGATAGGAGGTAATTTTTTGTAGTACCAATGCACGGATAGGAACGGAAGGGCCAACTTGATTTACTGGTTCGACTAGAAATTGAACCGCGTGTTTGACGATTCCTGTCTGGCAACCTCCTAAACTGGAAATTGACGCCGAAATATTTCCCCGAGGGATGCGTAGCACTTGAACTATATTCTCCGATATAAAGGAAGTTTCGGAACCTTGATCTAACGAGGCTCTAACTTTCATGGCTCTACCCGAGCTCGTTCTCAACGAAACCCAAGCTGTTGCAAGTAAGACTGTTGCTTGACTAGTTATGTTCTTTGAGTGATGGTGAGAATTGACTACTGGGGGTCCGAACAGCTCATTGCTGTAATTGGAAGTAGTGGGTTGTGCAGGTTGTATTTCATTAGCCATAGGAGGCCTGTGCGGAACTTGCAACCTCGGGGTTTCAGTTGACATCGAACTCCGGTGTAACAAGGAATGGTGTCTTTTTTGACAATGATAGCAACTAATTTTGCTTGCACATCGTGACGCAGAATGTCCCTTGTTAAGACAATTGCCGCAAAAAAGAAATTTTCGGACTATCGCTGCTCGTTGTTCAACAGTCAAAGATTTGAATTTTGTGCAATGATACAGCATATGATTGTCTTTACAATGGGGGCAAGCTGTCTTTGGCGAGGCAAAGTGTGTTTTCACTTGTACGGGTCGAGGAGTTCGGTTTTGTTGATAGCTTTTACCATCTGTGGAATTATTGGCTGAAGCTAGGGCTTCTAAGGTACGGATGCGAATATCCAAAAACGTGCAAAGCTCCTTGTAAGTAGGATACCTCGAACTTTCACCCAGTTCGGTCTCCCATTCTTTCTCGATACCATATCTAATTTTTGTACCGTGAGATACACGATCCAATGGTCCCAATGTTTGACGAGACATTTCATATTGTTAAGGGCGGATAAGACCTCCGTGGTAGTATCTCTCAACCGTTTCAACCCATCTAAGAAGTTATTGTTCACAGTGGGGATATTGAATGAAGCCTGAAAATAAGCGTTAATGATGGCACGAGGATTATTATAACGAGACTGAAGACTTTTCCAGGCGTCTTCAAAATTACCATTAGTCACTGGGGTATTTTTAAGTAGTTGGCTTGCCTCACCAAATAAGCTTAATTTTGCATGATCAAACCGTTGCACATCAGTTGAGCAGTTATTTTCCATAATCAGAGATTGAAATATATCATAGAAAGTCGACCATTCTTTATGATCTCCCGAAAATTTCGGAAGTTCAATTCGAGGTAACTTTACCGCATTGATGTCACTTCTGCCCGGTGTAGCCGCACTTGAGGTTGAACTGGAAGTAGAATCGGATGAGAAAGGTTGAACGCTTCCCGATTTCTCTTTAATGTAGTCGTATGCGAGTAAGTAGTCACCTTCCAAATCTTCTAATTTGGTTGTAGAAAGACATGCTTTTGCTTCGATGTCATCACCGGTCGACTTGGTGAGCAAAAGAAAATACAGCTGCCTGCATCGGGCCCAATTACGATTGAGCAAATCCATCCGCCCTTCCAATACAGGACGTGTGAGTTTCGCCTGCCCCAGTTCCTTTATATAAGTTAGGGCATTACTAATTGACCTTTTTACATGTTCAAATTCTGCTAGATGCAGTTGTAATTCCATAGTATCCTCGGAATCAGACATTGTTGCTAATGGTCCAGTTCAATTATCGGAAACGAATCAAGCACTTCAATGGATCAAAATTCTTATGAGAAAATACACAACGTCTCAAAGAAACTTTTAAACTTGTTGTACACTCGTATGACTCACTATACACGTGTTAAGCTCATCGTGGAATCACACGCGAAGAAATCGTTGTTCTCGTTACACGCTTTCTGCACAATTCTCAAAAGAATTTTGAGTTTTGAACAACAAATCAATGATCCGATACTCATAAATTCATAAGCTAGAATGACTGGAAAAGGTTCACGTTGAATTCCAACACAGCAAGTATTCCAGTGTGAAAATTGCGTGTATTCGATAAACAACACCGATCAAACAGAATTATTTACGTTTATGATCGATTCATATTTGATACGCCTTTGCATACACTTCAATTCGTGTAATTGCGATCAAAGACTATAGAAAACCTCTCGAATAGTTCTCCGTTTGTTTTGAATTTCCGAAAAAAAGAAAGTCGCACAGATTCGTGTATAAACGTCTATAACTGTTACTCGTTTCATACGAAGAACCGTCCTTTTGCACATATAATATTAGAAATTACACGATAACAGCTGACTCGAATGAGTTCATCATCGAAGAATGTACCTTTATTCAACTACGCTTGTATAGGTATGCCGTTGTGTCGTATATCGGAAACTAACACTCAACAACCGTGTTCATAGATTTCGGCACATCATTCAAATGACTAACACATTTAACTGCCAGTGTATAAGTACGTCTTTTCGTCTTTCACTATAGCACATACAGTTACACTTGACGACAATTCACCAAGCTTTGGATTTATGAAAACGTTTGAATCAACGATCAAATGATTTTAATTTCAGTGTTTTAGGGTTTATTTGAATTATACCGTCGCGAATCCGGCTCGAAGGACCTTGTTTGTGAGTTATAGGTTCGGTTATTTAATTGACCGATTCGAGCCGGATACAACTAATCGCACGACAGTTCACGACGGGATAGATCATCGATAAAGCGGACTGTAATTTTTGATTCTGGAAAGGTAGGGAGTTTATTGAGTTAGAATGAATCCCGAACACGAGAACAATATTGTGTGAGAACAACTTTATCCTCATTTGACGGATGAGACCGTGTGTAGAGTTTATGGAAGGAAGTGAGAGACGAGACTCTACACAATGTATGAGTCTATGAAATGTTCAAAATGTATTCAAAGTGATTCATGATCATTAAAAGCAATATTGTATCGAATATCCAAACCATTTAATATTCATAATATTTGAGAATTGAATCATTCCAAAACCAAGATAGGTAAGAATGAAACTGAAGGTTTGTAAGAACACAAATATAATCCCGCTTGAATGGAACAGCTGAAAAGATGGAACTTTGGAAGAAAACATTCAGAATGAATTGTCACATCCAGTCACATCAGTCAAGTTGACTTGTAATTGTTTTGTAGCAATTTCTATAATCAAGATACTGTATCTGCTCAATTTTCGTTGAGTTGATCCAAAATAGTCCCTCTAATCATTCGTCAATTGGTCAGTGGAATGCACCCGAAGCAAAGATTTGTGGTATATCCACTGCGCTCCTATCTTTCCTGCATTTTCCTTCAACGCTACCTGATGATCATGGTAGGGTTCAACGTACAGATGTATGGTACATCTACATCCTTTCCGCTTTCCCTTCATCCACCTATGATTCTGTTGAAAGAATCTGAGAGTGGTATTATTTAACACGAGGACTTGTATATCCACTGCACTCCTGCCTTCTCTTCATTTTCCTATGACGCTACCTAATGGCATTGATCATTGTGGTATATAACATAAAGATATATGGTACATATGCATCCTCCTTGCTTTTCCTTCATCTACTTGTGATTCTATTGGAAGAATCTGATAATAGTGTACCTAACGCAAGGACCTGTGGTATATCCACTGCATTCCTCCCTTTTCTTCATTTTCCTTCTACAGTACCTGATGATATTGATCGTGGTGGTACGTAACATACAGATGTATGGTATACCTGCATCCTCCTTACTCTGGCTTGATCCACCTGTAATTTCACTCAAAGAATCTACGGAAACCATTCTGTACATAGTTCATAATTTCGATTCGAATGTCATATTTTAGTATACCTGAAGTGCTCGGTGATTAACCTCATTTTTGAATGTTTTTCAAACTTGCTATAATTGGATTCCCATTCATCATCTATTCACTATTCTGTTTCATCATTTGTCCACGATTCTGATTGCAGGATAGTGGATACCAGCAGACTGTCCATTAGAGAATATGGTATACCCATTATACTTTTGCCTGTAAAAAAATAGCAAATAAACATCAACAATCAGCTTTGACCAGACTTGCTATGACCCATGTAATCTGTCTCCTTCAACTCTAGTTGTATAGATACAACCGGACGGTAGCAGATTATCCGTCAAGGGGTTATCGTACATCCAGTCCGCTCATACCTGAGAAGTGAGGTATAACTTTGAATCATTTTCCTTCCCTAGACCCTGCATGATTTGTTCCATGATTCGCCTTCAAATCTGGTTGCAGAAACCAATATCAACAAACCATCTGTCATCTGTCATGGATGATCCCTCATCAAATTTCTCCCGTTTTTTTTCTCACAAATAACCTTATTCATCAATTGAACTCTGATGAATTTCTCTGTTATAGCATAATCACTGTCGAATGAAAAATGATAAGAACCTGTACCGTGAAAACCTGTAATGCATCCATTTTATAATATGATGATAATTGATTGAATATTATCATCATAACCTGTCAATCGCTCCGTTGACAAACTATTTGTTGACGTCTCTATCGTTCCATATACATACGTGCTGCAAATGGAGACTAGTCTCTGATTGGATGTTGGGAAAAAGCAAGAGACAGATCACATCTCACTATCAAAAAGAAAGAGACAGACTGGATGAACAAATCTATAGTTAAGAAGCAATCGCTGATGAACCGAACGAGTGGTATTGAAGATATTTTGACGCATGAAAATTTGGGAACGTTTGTATTCCGGGATCGCGTGAACGGATCGACTTCGTAGTGTGCTCAATCAGAAGTTTATATTCGAATTATATAATGAAAGTGTCATTATTTGTTAAATAAACATAATGTGTGATGAGTTATTGTGCATGAAAGTTTTTTTTGTGGGTTAAAACTCGGTTTACGTGTATGGATACACGGTAGCGCACGACTTCTGCTTTCTTTGAATTTATATGTTTTCACAGTTTTTCCATGTCCTTGGCGTCGAGACGCTACCACGTCTCTTGATACATAGATGTGTACATTCCAATGAAGTACTCCACACACAGGAGTCCATGAAGAATTCTTGAGAACACATATGCATTTTTTAAATCTCAGTTGAACTCTTCACGAATTCTCGCTGAACAAGTTTGCTGTATGAGACAGTACAATCTATTTATACGAGACATATTGTACGATGTTTGTAATATTTCAAAATCAAATGTTGAGTTCGATCAATAAAAAAGACAAAAATTTCTGATAAAGAGATTGTACTGGAATCATTCATGGAAATATAGTGGAAAATGGATATGAATCATACTAAATCAAAAGTGGTTCGATGTGCCGTTAACTCATCCAACCAGAGCCATTTGAGATATTCATTTCCTCCGAATGAACAATAATGCCTTCTTCTAATTGATATAATAGCGGATGCAAGTAGCAGATTCCGAAACCTTTCCACGATATGTACAACTCAAACAAACCGTGCACTCATAGGCTAAAACAAAGAAATAAACACGCTTCTCATGCAAAAGTTTGAAAAATGAAACCTACACATTCTTCAGAATAATGCAGAAAGGTACTTGAAAGTTCAGAATGAGTAACTGAAGATAAACCAAATGTTATCCATTGTAAAGAGGAATTACGTTCGATTGAAAGATTGGTTCAATTCACTGTACTGCAGAGTATTCTATATTATCATGCATCGAAGGTATTTCATACACATGTAACTTCATGTAAATATCTGGACAGACTAATGAATCAGGTGATGAAAGTTCACTCTCATGATGATTCACTCTAAGTCCTACACAATATTACATTGTATCCTCTATCCAGAGATCATCTTGGGCCAAACCAATCAATTTGTTCTTACAACTTGGAATAGTGGATTGAAAATATTCAGGATTATTCAGCGCACATGACACAAATCTGCGGATTGGAAATTAATTGAACTGGAAATTACTGGGGAACATGAAATCTTTCCCAAACTTGCAAATACCTTAATCCAACGTCCAGTAGAATTCCATTAGAACTGGAACAATAAATCAGTATTGGATGAAAAGTTACGTTCAAGTGGCATTATCTGCAATTCCGCACTTTGGAATGTGAACAGTAATTTTAAACTGAAGTTCATCAATCGGTCTAATAGAATGAATTCTGAAGGAAAAATGTTCAAATCCCTCCTCTCACGGGAATGATACTGAATGCTTCCGACGCTCGTGTAAATTTTGCAAATTCAATAAGAAGGAGGAGAACAAGTATTGAAATTTGCACAATTTGTAAAATTGACGTGAATATTGGAAACACCCAATGTGAACTCGTTCAATTTTAGTGTGAATAGAGGAAATGATTTGATTATTTTCAGGAATTATTTTTCCAAATCCAATGATTCAAATCATATATGCCCTGATTCTTCCAAGGACGAGCTTCTAAGTCGTCTCTAATACATCGTAGGTATTCAGAGATTAAACTAGCAACGTGATTTTTCATCACAACTCCTCTCTAAATGTCATCATGTGCACATTTCTCAAAACTGAAATTAATCTTTTCACAAATCAAATCATATAATGTTCTTAAAACAGGTTACTTGTAACGCATCTGAGGTATAATATGGACATATGAATTATTGACTCGAATCATTGTATATAATAAATCTCCATTCTTCACTCTCACATTACGTGCACATATGCGACAATTCGGAAGAAGTTTTGTAATTTGAGAATCCTCAGTGAGGGATTTATTCAAATCATTCAAGTTTCTCTCTGACAATGGAGCATTTTTGAGAGAATTGAAATTCAACTTAATTGGAGTTTCACATCCACTAGACCGCATACAGGAAGATGTAATAAAATTTTCTATTCCCATTGAACATTCAGACGAATCTTTTCCAGTATTCGATCCAAAAAGCGTGCCATTCGGAAGAGAATTTAGAAGTGAAGTTTTATAAAATCCAGAAAATTATTGTGCAGAAGGCTTAATGTTGCGGACACCATGTTGCCGCACTTGTCCAAAAAATTTTCCAATGGGTCTTGTGTAAAATGTCGTCCAACAAACAGTCTAAAATTTAGTGCTTTTAAGCGTGACTTGAAAATTTTGGAGTTTCGCAATGTGAAAATCCAATTTCTCAGGACTATTGGTTTTGTTTGATCAGTTGGCTTGTTTCGGATATACCCCATGCTGGATATTACTCTAATACCGTTCTTCTATATGATCACCTCACCTATAGGCTCTTTAAGGTTTTCATTCGAGGTACGTGAACCTTTACTTTGGAATCCACTATGAACAGAATCAAATAAATCGTTGAAAAACTCCAATGACCTCGCAGTATCTACAGCTCCGGTTCGTGACTGCTTCATCCCGCAAATCCTTCTACCTTGATTATGAGCTGTTTAATTGATATAAGTGGAAACGATGTTACTGAAAACTCAAGAGCAACATTCAACTCCCATTTTTTTGTTTCATTTGGAACGACATGGAAATCCGTGAGTCCACTCGAAGTGGGTTCGAGAATACTGCTGTGACACCTTGTCAATGGAATGAGCATCTTATACATGAGACCATTCAGCTATTATATGATTCTAATATTCTCGTTATTAAAATTCAGATTTTTAGTCAACAAATTGCTTTCAATACATTTGAGCAGATGAGAAGGATCAAATATTGGAATAATTCCTTGTTCGTCAATTGAAATAACGGTCTCTTCTCTCAAAATATTGTATTTCAATGCATAAATCCTAGGATCAGATGACAATGCAGTATTAGCTCTACAATTAGCTCCTCCCTTATCACAAATAGGAGCAACCACACTCAATCCAGCGTCATGAGTTTTCCGAATGAGTGTTTTGAACATATGACTAATATCGTACCATGAAGTAGATCCTTTCAAAACCGTGTGAATGATCGGTTGTTCCCATGGTTTTGCATTGGTAATTCCTTGTAGCATCCACACTGCGATGTGGTCCGTAATTTCTGGTTTGACACGAAAACCATGGTCAACAAATCCCTCGATAGAATCAGTTACTGAATTATACTGCAAAGAAGGATTCAATGTTATTCCATCCGAAAGCAGTACACAATATTTATCTTTTTCATCTTTCAAGTCAATGGAAACGTTATCACAAATTTCTGGTTTTAGAGGTATAGTTTTTATGAATTTTCTCAATGTTCCAAGTGGAGAAACGATGAACACATTCACACAGAATTTATGAGCAGCTGGACTCTTTGTGTAGAGCGTTTATGCAAGAATTTTATCTCGTTTAGTGACACTTCTACCACATTCCTTTAGATTTTGGTTGCGAACATGAGGAATGAATAAATTCCGCGCTGGTTCAGGTGAATCTAGGAATGCTTCAAATTCAGTATTGTTTATAAAATATTGAACCTCTTCCAATTGATCTTTCAAAACAGTGTTTCTTCTTTGACAACGTCTAACTGTACTCTCCATTTTAGATACAGTATCATACATTGCCAACTCATGGGGTGTCAATAGTTTCTTTCTCTTCACGTTCAATAATCTCAAAACTGACACCGAAGACTCATGATATGTATATATTGAATTAAAATGTTCACAATCTGAAGAAAAGTCGGAATTATGCAGTCATTCATATACACTCATAATAATACTATGATGGCCAATTCGATCATAAAATATGCATAATTGGAAAATTTCATATTTGACAATACATATAATATTCATATTTTTACCATAAGCACATTGATGGAAATTTCAATCGTGAATTTTTGTGGAATATCCAGAATATTCTCAGACACTTCCAGAATTACTCCGAAGTTTACAGACATTCACAGTGGACGTTCGAATTTTGAGCATTTTTCAGAAATCATCAGGAAAGTATTTCTACCTGGGTAATGAAACTTTCATGCAGATTTGTATAATCAACCAACGAGTATTCATTATTCTCCAATTCGGACATGACTTGAGAAAACTCCAGTGTTCTAAGTATTCAGTAATATGATACATTACTTCAATTATATTTTATATTTTAGGAAGTTCACCAAGTGTTTGTTTGACCCGAAGGGCCCAGGGCTTGGAAACTCAATTCTGATTGGATTAAATTTTCTCACATTCAATAGAAATTGAGTTTCCAAACTCTGACGCTCAGGCTATTTGGTGAACCTCCTCAGGATGCTTCCAATTACAAAGATCGAGGGAGAAAATTGGGTTCTTGGCTCTATTAGGATCAAAATTTACATCTAGAGTATTCCCAATCTCAATCATAGACAGACATCGATCTGTAGTGAATATTGTTAGAATAAATGATTTTCTCAATCAATTTATGGCGTTGGAGAATCATTATGATATTTTGGGTGATGATAAATAAATGACATGTTATACCGTACAGCACGGCCCTTAATCCTTCATCTGGAACTTTGGTAGAATGCAGGTGAAGAAATAGGAACTGTGAAGATGAAGGAGAGTCTCCCTTGAGGCAACAGAGAGCTGACGGAGAGATGGCCTCTGTATTCTCGATCAAAATCATATTGGTGAATTGATGGAAGATCAGTGGTTGTACTGTACGGGATAAATACTGATCTCAAATGATTCTTGTTCATCAAACTAGACGAAAGAATCCACTAAGGAAGTAATAATGAAAAAAAGTATCCCAGTGATTCATAATGATGAAAATATGGGTGGGAATCCAAATTACTAATTATCATTACAATTCGAGAATAAGGAAAATTCCGTTACACTTATTTGAATGCGGAATCTGTTATATTGCTCCTAAAAATATATTCTCCACTATTTCTCTGGGATTTGATTACGTAAGAAACCGAACGACGTAGATGGATTGAACTTCAGCAGTGAGCACTTTTGTTGATGAACAGTGTCATAGGAGATATTGCCGAAGTTCGAATTGTTCATTGAAACATATTCATAATCGAATAGCAAAATCCTCGGCTCTTGAAGACCCAAAAATTTCGCAGTATATTCTTCTAACGACGTTTTCAGTCCTGAGGAGTCAATGTGGAGAGATGAATAACGATCATTCATTAGAGTTGGTGAGTGTGAATTTTCGTTTCGTTCCTATAAACGATTCAAACTTTGACAACATTATAGGAAATATATATTTTAGGGATGAGGATAACTGTACATAACGCTGGGTCAATAAGACATTCCTCTCAACCAATCATATTATCATTTATTATAAGGAATTTCAACAAGCTGACATCCCAAGTGATAGGGAAAGTTATATATTGATATTCGAATGCAAAAAAATAGAGTATTGTCGTTTCAAAATTTGATTACTCAGAGAATACGCTCCGATAAGTAATGAACCATACCCACCTGACAGATCATAATCTTTGTTCAAGGGATATCAAAGGTAATGAGATTGTAGCTGATGATTTTATTAGATCCAATATTTTTGCAACAAAAAACTATGATGTATTGGGTGGGTTTGTTATATTTCAATCCAACGTCCATTCAAAGAGTGAGAAGTATCCGAGTATTTGAATTGTTAATCACAAAAATGTTCCGTACTTTTTGATAACATTATGTAATGGGAATGAAATTATCTTGGCGACGTTCGGTGAAGCATCTTTTTTCCTGCTCGCTCGCCGTATGGATTGCTGATGTGCCATCATGTGAAACTGATGGAACAAATGAAACAATTCCTTGGTCATTGTACACTTGTACAGGAGAATCATATCTCAAAACAAGGGCGCGAGGAATTTCCTTTATCGCCATGACCCACTTGCAACATGATGAATATTCAATTGATTTTGATTCTCACAAATTGACTGAATAATTCGTCCAAGTCTAATTATTTATAACTACATGTATAGTTCAATGGAGTTGTTTTGAGGTGATGTTTGACAATAAATTTCTGTTAAGTATTCATCGTACCAATAGTCCATCGTAATCAGAGTAGAAAAAACTCACTGCGGTCCCTATAAATCAGTCAATTTCTCCATCGACTGAAGTTTTGTTGATACCCACTCCTTATTCGCAGAGAATTTATTCCAACAATATGCCTGATTATTTCAGTTCATACAGAACTGTAATTGGAAGAATAACATCTCTCCATTTGACTTGATAATTACCTCAAAAATCATTGCAAGTGTCGAAACGTGGTGGTGATTGTACTATACATTCTGTCACAAAACTGACACGATAGTGACTCGACTATGATTTAATTCCAAAAAATATTTGTACATAATTCCATTGAACGAGACGTAGTTGTAGTTATAAATAGAGTGTAAGGTTCTTACCAATTTGAAACTCATCTCTCAAGTTACAAGCATAGAAAATTCCTCACATTACCATAAGTTGCATGCAACATGATGAATATCACAGCCCTACAAAAAAAAAGTGTGCACTCCGACGGACTTGACTATCATACCCATATGTTTTTGAGGTCACTGAACACTAGACCGGAGCGAAAAACAAA